>CAUYLG010055054.1:0-15930 GCA_963573385.1 Cacajao melanocephalus
ATTTTTAACCGACCTGCTAAAATTAAATCTTTTTTAATAAAAAATAGCATAATTCCTTCCCCTCCCAACAACAAAAAAAAAAAAAAAAAAAAAAAAAAAAAAAAAATCACGAATGTTGGGTTATTTTCCTAACCTTTTAGAAGAAAGCAAAAGAAGCACCACCTCCCAAGACAAATAGCTTGTGTTTCGTGCCCCCAGCTAACTAAGTGCACAGTAAGAGCGCTGGCTGGAGGCCAAGGCAGGGGTTGGGAGGGGAGGCGCCTTGGCTGCTGGGAGCCTAAGGTCTGAAACACAGGCCCAGCTGGTCCCCCTGCCTAGAAATTGCGATGGGGGATGGGGGGATTGCATAGGTGGGGGGCTTTTGGCCTACACTGGGAGCTGAGGAAGGTTTTGTGGGAAAACAAATAAATAATGGTTTCTAGGAGCTTCTTGGAGATAAGGAAGGGGAGGGTTTGAAAGAAGAGTCGTAGTTGGAAAGGCCTTGCAGATACAGGGCCAGGATGGGAAGTACTGAAAACACTCTGGCGGCCTCAGTGACTGCGACAAGCTTCCCGATGTTAGCCCACAGGGTCTGGGGAGAGGGGAATTTACCTGGCAATTGCTCATACTCTTCTAATCCTTTAAACAAAATCCACCTCCCTGTAAACATCAAATGAACCCTGGCTCTGATTCTGCTTCCTTCCTTTTCCTGCCAGTCCTCTGGAAGGCCTCTTTCTTTCCCAGTCTACACCTCCTGCTAGATCAGTCTCCCTGCATGTAACACAGCTCTGGCCAGGTCTTCCCCTCACTCCAGAACGATCAGCTGCTCCCAGGTTCCCCAGAAGGAAGTCCATGCTCCTAGGTTCTCTGTGGTCTAGTCCAGAGGTTCTCAGAGCATGCTCCCTGGGCCAGCAGCATCTGTAGCATCTGGGGTCTTGGGAGATAAAGCAAATTCTCAGGTCCCCAAGACCTAGGAAGTCTGGGCTGCAGTGGGCCAGGAGTATCTGTACCACCTGAGCAGCTCTGTATGAGCCGCTGTGTGCTGGCCCCATCCTGTGTTTCCACTTCCCTTTCCCAAGCCTCCCTTTTGCTTGCCGCCCCTCTGCTATTCTCACTAGGACTTCCATCTGTGGCTTCCAGCTTTGGAACACCTGGTATGGCTGGCAGACGTTTATATGTGCCTCTCAAACCTGGCTCAGCTGCAAAGGATGGCTCCACTGGCCTGTCCTTGACAAAAATTTTCCTGGATTGGCTTCTACCCTTCCTTCCTCTCTGAGTCCGCACTTGTGAGAGCAACTCAGCCCACTCAGCTGCAAGCTCCTGGAAGGCAGGACCTAAAGGAATGATTGTAACCACATGGAGGGAGTGCTTCTCACATACATCACATGAATGTACACAAATACGCCAGAGCACTCTAGAAATGGTTAACTCTGCGTGTATTTTCTATGAGAAAATGTCGGCCCCCAAGGGCACTGTGGGAAGATTTATACACAGAGTGTCTTTTCCCGGGCAGTGGTGCGCGCAATGCCTGCGTGAATGGTGACATCATGCTGATAAAGTCTATGGTCCTAGGAGATAAGAGGCAAGTAGTTCCTGCTTTTATACATGAAGAGAACTGAGGCAAGATAAAAATTCCCAAATGACCTAGTAGCTGAAACTGAGACAGCAGAGCCGCATTGTAAGCAAATGCCAGGGCCCAGCAGCAGCATTCACGTGGGGTGAAAGCCCCAGCGTTGCTCTCTGCCCAGCCAGCCTGCCCACCTCACCCCTAGCAAGAGCCCGCCCTGCCTCTGGCCTCAGCCTCTGGTGTTCAATCTGGGTCCTATAGCAGAAAAGATCACAGAGGAATGCCGAGGAATGCCACAGAATCCACAGGCAGAACTGAGCGCCATAGAACAGAAGAGTGGAGCAGACCCGAATGATTGGTTTTCCCCATTAACTTCTGTAAACCTTCATTTCTATAAACCCATTACTGAAGGAAAGAAAAGGAAATAAAAGATCTCTCTCCCAGTATCCGAACCACTTGTGTTCAACCATATATATCCCCCAAGTGTCCAATCACTTCACTAAAACATCAACATTCAGCTTGACGTTTTAAAAAGGGTACCCACACAATTTTCTGGCTATGTTTCAACAGAATGAATTTGTTGGCAAAGAAACCCAGCACATTCAAATGTGCAGCCATTAATATGACGAATTTTATATAGTCCTAAGGATGAATGCCACGGATAGAAGAATAAAGACACAAAAAGTTCCACCTGTTGAGTTAACATATCAGTATACACATGGCCAAAGCCATACCCAAAAAAAAGCAACGAGATTGCAGACTGCTGTCCTCTAAATGCTATGTATAAAGCGTTCTAGCCACATAAATAGATGCAAAGGGAAGGGAAAGAAATTTCAAGAAACAATCTCCCCTAGCTCTTTCTGGAATTCTGCCCACTAGAAGATCTCGGCAAACAATACCCCCACCTAGCCCTTTCTGGAGTTCTGCTCATTACATAAAGCCCATAATAATTTACTGCTTTTTTACTCAATTTGTCCTCAAATTCCCTTCCTAGAGCCCATGGTTACTCAAGGTACTAGAAGACTTAAGAAGATACTCTTCGTAGAAAAACGAAAAACAAGGTCTATAGAAGAGATATGAGGTTTAGGGAAAATAAACAATAAAAGGGACTTTAGAGTCGCAGTGCAGCAAAGAACGTTGAGCCTGGACCATGAAAAGAGATGAAACTCAGCGACAAAATCGGGGGGGAAAAAAGTCCATGAATTCCTCTGAATGCGAACTTATAGGCACTACCACCATAGGTTAACTGAATGTGGCGGTAGTGAAATGCTATTACAACTAAATAACATTTCTCCAAAGGAAGCTTGTGCTTTTACTCCAAACTTTTTCCAGATCCTATATACATTCAGAGAACAATTAGATACCACCGCAACTGTGTTTACTATGGTAAGCCAGATGTCTACTTACGTGCGATCATCAACTTACGCCAAATGGCTGATAAAAATCTTCCCTTATTTGATCATTTATCATCTCACTGAGAGGAAAAGGTATCCTTTGCTTTGCAAGCGCATTGAGCCAGAGAACTTTCCTCTGTGTCTCTACATTTAATAAACTACCAGGTCATAGTTGGCAAATCAAAGCAGTGAAATCACTGAAGAAAGATCCGATTCCTTCCTCTTTTTTTGTCATTTACTACAGCTGCAGGGCAGTGAGTTTGCTTTCCTTATTATTAAAGGCAAGCACACACTATCAGCAAGAGTCAAGGGTACAACCACACTTTGTGGTTCAGAGACCTGTAGCCACCTGCCCTGTCCATGACGCTGGCTACCTTACCAAAGCATGGTCTGGACACCGGAACTCCCTGAGTGATTTCATCAGCCCATTTCATATCCCCATCAACGTGGTCATGACTACCATTCAACAAACCCTTCTGAGCACTCTCCTTCAACATGCCATTTCATTCCATTCCAAAGGCCTTTGGACTCTAACCGCCACAAACAGGCTTTCTTCAGCAATAAAACCAACTTATCAGGCAACTATTCTAAATGGTTTTTATGAGGACTTGGTTTTAAAAGTACCTTGAGATAGCCAAGACATAGAAACACATCCTGCAGCTGGGGACAGGACGGGTGTGAGTGTGTCTGGGTGAGAAAGAGGCATGGGAGGAAGCTGTTTTCATTATTGAGCATTTTCTTTGTGTGAATAAATTAGCAAGTCATATTAAAACAAACAAAAAACAAAACAGGCTTTCTTTACAGATAAACTAAATCCCTCACTTTGTAGAAAGGGCCAAGGCTTCGTTTCTTCTCCCCAGAACTCTCCCACCTTGGAACCAAGGGGTGTTAGTGGTAACCACGCTTGAGGCGACAGTTCTAAGAGGTGACATTTACTCCACCTTTATCCCCTATCGGGCAGCCGTCGCTCATGGCTCTGCCAATATCACCTCTCCCTGCCCCTTGGCAACACACTGAAAGTGTGTCTGTCTCCATCTGGACTAAGTGGCCAGTGCAGAGCAGAGTGTGCCACAGCGTGCCAGTGCCATCACAGCCAAGGACAAGATGGACAGAGGGGGACATGCTCAGTGTGCTCTATGTGGGACAGACAGAGTCTCTGGGAGCTTCTCAATCTGCAAAGCCCTCATCTACCTGTCCCTTAGGGGTGACTGCAAGGGCAAGTGACACACTGGACAGAAACCACATGCAGGCCCCTCGGTGTCTGCCAGGCTGCTGCCTCTCACAGGACACCGCTTCCCAGACAACAGATGCCAAGACCTGTCCCCAGATCCCTGTGCCCTCAAGTCTTAAGAGAGGACATTCCAGGGTCTGCTCTCAAAATCTCACCAGAACACTCTTCTTTCCAACCCAATAGCAAACTAGGAATTCAACCAGTGTAGATAAACCTTTTGTCCTACGCTCAGGGCTTTCAATTTGGTGGATCTCATTAGAACTGCTCCGTTTTTAAAAATCAAACTCTACTCCATTTACAGAACCCATAAAAAAAATAAAAGTCATTTAAACTTCATTGATAATGCTAATACTAACTTCTCAATTCCTCAAACCTCAAAATAAACTTAACCTGTACAGTGTGGTTCCCACTGAGCAGCATTCACAGGTCCTCCAGAGACCCCAAACACACACAAAAATAAGCTAAACATTCTTTGCAAGTCTTACTATATTAGAAACCACCACTATTTGCAAACATTGATTCATCTGATTAAATTACCTAAACCACACAGTAAGATAAAACCCCAATAGAAGTAACCTTCCCCAAAATAAAACAATTCTGATAAATGTAGTTTTCTTTTTCCTCCTGATTTTACTTAATAAAAACAGTAAGTTGGCTGGGTGTGGTGGCTCACACCTGTAATCCCAGCACTTTGGCAGGTCGAGTGGGGCAGATCTCTTGAGGCCAGGAGTTCAAGACCAGCCTGGGCAACATGTCGAAACCCCGTCCCTACTAAAAATACAAAAATTAGCCAGGCGTGGTGGCACACGCCTTTAGTCCCAGCTACTGGGGAGGCTGAGGCATGAGAATCGCTTGAACCTGGGAGGTGGAGCTTGCAGCGAGGTGAGATCGTGCCACTGCACTCCAGCCAGGGCAACAGAAGGAGACTCTGTCTAAAAACAAAAAGGAAAAAAAAAAAAAAAAAGAAAAAAGAAAATCAAATAAAAAGTAAAACCAAAAAGCTGGGCATAGTGGCAAGCACCTGCAGTCCCAGCTACTCAGTAGGCTGAGGCAAGAGGATCGCTTGAGCCCAGGAGTTTGAGGCTGTCTGTCAGTAGCCATCGCACTCCAGCCTGGGCAACAGAGCAAGATCTCATCCTTCCTTCCATCCTCTCTCCCTTCCTTCCTTCCTTCACTCATAATAAAATAAATAAATGAAATAAAAACAATAATGGAAAATAGCCCAAACAAGTCAGGGTCTCCTTGTTTTAACAAGAAAATAAACGCAGTAGCAAACAGCCATAAGCCCCCAAATGCTCACAGAATAGAAATACCCACTCCTGAATCACAGACAAAGACATGAGACAGACTCGAAGGCATGGGTTTCACCTGACGTCCTCCAGTGTCCCCACTAAAGAGCATGCCCTCCATCTGACCACACACCATTTCTGCCTCCGGAGTAGCTCCGGAGGGGGTGGGGGTGCTACGGGTGGGTAGGTGGGGGTGTAAACCTGCTGACGTCTTAGACGGCCCCTTACTGCTGCCACACTGTTGCGAGTAGCAGCTCCCGGAACATCTGTGCTAATCAACCTTGGGGCCGCAGGGCCACCTGCTCCAGGACAGCTCCAAGGAGCCAGCAGCAGAGGGGGGCACAGCACAATCTGGGCTTGCAGCAGCAGTCAGGGCATCTTAGCAATGCCCACAAGGGCACCCATGGTGTAAGAAACTTGCTCCTAGCAAACATCAGTGCTGCCCCTCGACGTGCAGCCTCTTCTCTTCAAATGCAGGACAACGCCACATGGTCTTTCAAACCCTTACAGCCTGCTACAAAAAACCCTCCCTCTGCTGCTAAGCTGCTCCTGAATGCAAGCTTAGTGGACGTAATTAGATTCACAAGAGGGTTTAGGGCTGCCAGCAAAGAGGCAGGAAATGACATGAATCAACCCCATCCACGATTAGGCCCCCACAAAACGACTCGCAACACATGACTGGTTCAAGAGAAACTGCCCACAGCAGGGTCAATGACAAGGTGGTAGGTAGACTTTTCTGTAAAGAAAACTAATATTATAATGCATATTTGGGGGAAAAGCCAAAAAGCGTAATTGCAAAGCTTTAGAAAATAATTTATAATGTGATATTTAAAAGAAATTTTCCCTAGGGTGTTTGAAATCATAGGTGCTTTTTAGAAGCTGAACTTATAGCAATTTGCCTATGAAGTGAGAAAAATGGATGACTCTGTCCCCAGCTCTGTTAATGCAGATTTCAGAGACAGCACCGAGTGGCTAGGACAAGCCCAGCTACGCTAGGAGCTGCCATCCCCTCCCCGGTCCTTCCCCACCCTGCCAACCCAGCTCCCTCTCCTCCAGCACAGCTCAAGGACATCAGGCAGACTTCCCCTATGCACTAACCCAACTGGGCTAAGTTAACGGGGAAAATGCCAAAGGGCCACCCAGTTTCCAGCCTTCACCTTCCCAAGCACATGTGCTTAAGCCAGCAAGAGGTAGACCTACTGCTACAGCCCAGCGAAAGAGTCTGTGGCTCTCTGTGAAAATCCCAGAGCCCAGATCCATTCAAGACCTGCCCAGGACTCTTCGGCGGGGGGGGGGGGGGGGGCCTGGGCCCCACGGAAAACAAAAAAGAGGACAAAAATTGGAACAACCCACCCACCCCCCCCCCCCCCCCCCCCCCCCCCCCCCCCCCCCCCCCCCCCCCCCCCCCCCCCCCCCCCCCCCCGGGCACCTAGGAAAACAATACAGAGGAAAAAAATTGGACACACACACACACGCGCACGCGTACCGTAATAACAGGCCACACATCTACCCTGAACTTTCCTGCAAGGAGCACTTTTCCAGCCAAGTAGACACAGAACAACAAGCCACCTGAGAAGAAAGGGAAAAGGAAAACTGCCAGCCTCAGCCTCTCCTCCCAACCTAACCAATAGATCTGACTCCTGGGCAGCACCCCCTCCACTGACATCTCGGGCCGTGGATGCCACCTGCGCCTCACAAGGAAGACCATCTGTGCCCTTGGTAGGGCTAACTGTTACATGTTCTTTGTCTCCAACCCCCGCCCCCCCCCGCCCTGGGTGAGAGGAAGCGCTGAAGCTCATTTGTCTGCGGAGATAGTGATCCACCTGTCTCCTCCCGCATCGCTTTCCCAGCACCAGCTTCTCAACCACCACAGGTCCACATTGCCCATGCCTGTGAAACAAGATGCCACCGCTTTGTGAAAGTGGCCTATCGCAATCCTATCCTGGCCGCCTGGTCCCCTGGTCCCCACACACACAAAGATAAAACGAGCCTACAAAATAAGACGTGTAGCAGCTGTCACTACAGGAGGGGAGCTTATCCGTGAACCACTATTCAAATAATGTTTAAAAAACCATGGAGAGTCCAGGTGCGATGGCTCATGCCTGTAATCCCAGCACTTTGGGAGGATTGCTTGAGCCCAAGAGTTTGAGGCTGCAGTGAGCTCTGATTGCACCACCGCACTCCAGCCTGGGCAAAAGAGCAAGAACCTGTCTCTAACAAACAAAAAACCATGGATACCACAGTTTACACAGAGATGTATGTACCTCTTTCCCTCACCACTTTTTTGCAGATGGGGGCAGACAATTGCAACAAGTCAAACAAGGCTTGGGCAAGCTACTTTACCATTTGATCGTGCTTTAAGCAGAACAATATAGAATATGAATATGTTGGTGTCTCAATCTATGAACTACCTGCAGAGTTCTTTCCATGAACTAGCCACTTGTGAGGGTACACGCTCCATCCTGGAGCATAAAATGCTAGAAAATGCTACCTAATCCAGAGAGACAGAAGGCAGATTAGTGGTTGCCTAGGAATGGGGAAAGAGGAGAGCGGGGAGATTTAAATAGAGATTTATATTTAGTTAGAGAAGAATACGTGTTCTGGCTTTAAGAAGAACAATTTTGAAAGCACCTATTGGTGCTATTGTAATAAGGAAAACCACATAAAGGTAGCTGGATTTTTTAGAAGTTCCATGCACACAGTTGGTCACAGAAGTCTTCTGTGTTGAGTGCCGTGTGAGAGCAGAGGAAAAACAGCTTGTGGGTTTTTTCCTAACACAGTTATTAAAAGTGTTTGGAAATAAAAGTCTGTAAATAAACTCCTCTGCTTTATATCTCGTTACACATGTTACTTAAATAAAATTCTAAACCACATTATCATTTTGTCCACACCTCTCATTTAAAGGAAAGTGGGTCTGCGGAACACAAAATGGTGATTCTCCACAGTGGCTCCCAGAGATTCTTCAGGTCAAAAGTTTAATTCTCTTCCCAAGAGTCTTTTAAGTACCTACTCAATGAAACCAGCTAGCAGATGCCCTGAGGCTTTCTCTCTCTCCACCCACCAAGCAGTTCTCCTGGGGCATGGCTTTCCTTTGAACAGATTTGAACTTTTTAAAATTTATTCTTTTTTTTTGAGACAGAGTTTTGATCTTGTTGCCCAAGCTGGAGTGCAATGGCGTGATCTCCGCTCACTACAACCTCCGCCTCCTGTGTTCAAGCAATTCTGCTGCCTCAGCCTCCAGAGTAGCTATTACAGGCATGTGCCACCATGCCCGACTAATTTTGTTTTTTTTGTTGTGTTTTTTGTTTTGTTTTGTTTTGAGATGAAGTCTTGCTCTGTAGCCCAGGCTGAGTGCAGTGGCTCTATCTTGGCTCACTGCAGTCTCTGCCTCTTGGATTCAAGCGATTCTCCTGCCTCAGCCTCTCGAGTAGCTGGGATTACAGGCACCTGCCACCACACCCAACTGATTTTTGTATTTTTAGTAGAGACGGGGTTTCACCGTGTTGGTCAGGCTGGTCTCAAACTCCTGACCTCGTGATCCGCCCGCCCTGGCCTCCCAAAGTGCTGGGATTACAGGCGTGAGCCACTGCGCCCAGCGTAATTTTGTATTTTTAGTAGAGACAAGGTTTCTCCATGTTGGTCAGCCTGGTCTCAAACTCTCGACCTCAGGTGATGGTGATTCACCCACCTCGGCCTCCCAAAGTGCTAGGATTACAGGCATGAGCAACCGTGCCCAGCCCCTCCTTTGAACAGATTTTAGACTATCTTTATCACTAAATATGTACTTCTAGTTCAAAAAACGAATCACATCTACCATGCTTCCAAACATGTGGAACAATACCTGACTTCACTCTCGTAACTTTGGAAATGCAAATGTAAATAATGAAACCATATTTAACCTATCACTTTCACAGAGAATACAAACAAACAAACTACAAATATCCTGTGCTAGAGATGATACGATAGGGGTCTGAGAAACTTGCAAGTGGCTCTGAACATTCACAATGCACACACCTTCTGACTCAAGAACTCCCATGCTAGGAGTTTCTATGCACAGCTATGCCCTGGTGGTACAAAGTTGGCCAGCTGTGCTGACTAAGCTGGTGTCTCCACCGAAGAAGAGACAGACAGTAGGACAACAAGCACAGCCCAGTGTTTTGGGGGCTCTGGCAGCCCAGAATGAGACAGTACAGGAGACAGAAGAAAAGGAAGTCACAGTCAGCCTAGGCAGCAGGGTGATGACCCATAGAGCCAGTTTGTAACTCCTCATCTTACCTCTGCAGAACAAGCTTCTCTCACTACCACCAGCATTCCACTAAGTTAACTGAACAAACTGCTGCTATAGGAGGGTTAACAGGGTGATCACAAAGGAATCATAACAGAATGTCACGGTGCCTCTTGTGTCCCACCCTCCCCAATGGCTCAGAAACTACATTTCTGAGATTTGACTGTCTGATCTACAAAGAGTTGTTAAAAGGGTACTCAGGAATAGCACATACCACTTACAAACGGCTTTGCTAAATTCATGTGGCAAAAAGTGTTTTTCCTTCCTCCTTTCTTCTTCATTTTGTTTTTTGGAGACAGAGTCTCACTCTGTCACCCAGGCTGGAATACAGTGGCACAATCACAGCTCACTGTAGCCTTGACCTCCGAGACTCAAAGAATCCTCCCATATCAACCTCTTGAGTAATTGGGACCACAGGCATGCATCATCATGCCCAGCTAATTTTAATTTTTTTTTTTTTTTTTTTTTTTAGAGATGGGGTCTCACTATGTTGCCCAGGCTGGTCTCCATCAAACTCCTGGGCTTAGGTGATCCTCTGGCCTCAGCCTCCCAAAGTGCTAGGATTACAGGTGTGAGCCACCATGTCTGGCTTTTCCTCATTTTGAACCTTTTCTGGATAGTTTTGGTATGTCCACCTCCCCCTCCTTCAAAAAAGGCCTTTAGGAAGATGTCTTGGCTGGTCCGAGTGCAGTGTTTACAAATAATTAGTCACAACCAGTTATAGATGTCTTTGTTCTTTCTCCACCCCCCTACTTCACTTGGCCAGCCTTGAAAAAAAATTGTTGTTTTCAAAAAAAAAAAAAAGGAAGATATCTTCACGTCTGTACTAAAAATGGAAATAAATATCAGTCAATTATTTAATTAAAATTTACAGCCAGCCTTCAAAAGAACATGCTAATTTTGCCAAAAAGGATGTGTAGGCATTCTCCTGTGAATAAGCCAACTATAAAACCAAGGTGGGGAATTATTTCTCTTTGAAAACGACGTATCACCCAACATTCTTGTGGTACCCAGGAGTATTGTTTTAGTTCCTGTATCATGTCCCCAAGTTCACTTTCTAACCTCTTAAAACCATCCAAGCTACAGCAAAAAAAGAAAACAAAAAAACCATCCAAGCTCCAACTGACATGTAACATACAGGAAAAGACAGCCAGCTCCCTCCAGACCCTCCCTCCAGACCTCAGCACAGCGCTCTAAACCCTTGGCGGCTGGCCTCTTCGTGACAATCACTCTCTTTGTAGCATGTAAACAGAAAGCTCAGCGGGCTGCCACCTTGTGTACAAGACAGGCAACAACATATCACTTCCCTGAGAGCATAAGCAGTTTTCCGCCTGCCAAGAGAATCATCTACATATTGCCAAAGGAAAGATAGGCAGATTCAAATCCACTTAATACATTAAAATTTATAAAATCAGTCATCATAAAATAAGGAACCATTTGGACTATTGATGCTGAGCCCATGCTTGGCCAAGACGTATAACTCTAAGTGCACATACGCAGGACTTGGGTCCCAATCGCGATCTCTGCAGTGACGTGGGTGGGACAACTGGCTTCCCACTTTGATGTTACACTCACTCCTGTGTGTCGTGGTAAATGTGGGAGGAAGCTCAAGTCTTACCTTTTAACGACCAGCTTCAGGGTCTTATGGGACCCCTTCACCAGGCAAATCGCTTCCTGTCTAAATCCTGAGAGACCAATGTCATTGATGCTGACGATCTCGTCTCCAGCCAGTAATTTGTCGACTGCTGCGGCTTTACTGCCCTCTTCAATCTGTAACAGAGAAGCATGTTCCATGAGCAGCGATTACAGAGGCAGAGCAGGTCCTCGGAACGCAGTGGACATACCTCATGCTTGGCGGGAATGGGGCTCAGGGGACTGACCTTATTACCACTTGGGGGATCAGGGATGCACTATACCCCTTACCCTGGCCTGCCTTCCCTGGACACGACTCCTGTTTATCCAGGGAATGGGAAAGCTTAGGAACACACACCATGGAAAACAGGGGACCTGAAGATACTGATTCATTTTCTAGATTTCCTTAAACCAGATAATAATTTTGGACCATTTTATTAATTTCCCATACATTAATACTGGAACTAGACTGTTTTTGTAACAGCTTTACAGAAATATAATTCAAATACCACACATTCACTCATAGAAAGCATGGCTTTTAGTATCTTCAGAGTTGTACAACCATCACCACCAACTTTTCCCCGAACCCCAAAAGAAACCTGTGCTCCTTACTACTCAGTTTCCAATCCCTCCAGCCTCTGGCAACCACAAATGTACTTTCTGTGTCCATGAATTTGCCTGTCCTAGACAGTTCACATAAATGGATTCATACAGTATGTGGCCTCTTGGGTCTGGCTTCTCTCACTTAGCACAATGCTTTCAAAGTTCATCCATGTTGTAGCATGCAGCAGTACTTCATTTCTTTTTATGGCTGAATAACATTCACTTGTATGGACAGACCACATTTTGTTTATTCATCAGTGTCTACTTTTGGCTATTGTGAATGATGCTGTTATGAATATAGGGGTACAGTTTTTGTGTGGACCTATGTTTTCACTTCTTTAGAATACAGACCGAGAAGTGGAATTGCTGGGCCCACGATAACTACATTTAACAACTTGAGGAGCTGCCAGGGTGTTTTCTACAGCAGCTGCACCGTTTTACATTCCCACCATCAGTGTATGAAGGTTCCAATTTCTCCACATCCTTGCTAACACGTATCTGTATTTTGTCATAGCCCTAATCAGATTATTATACCATGTTGTGTATGTTAAGATATTCACTACTCAGAAATAAACACCATATGCTCTCAGTGTGTATTGACTGACTTCCTAACAGCTTGAATCCCATCCATTCTATAGCCTTTTTTTTTTTTTCCCCTCAAGATAGAGTCTCGCTCTGTCATCCAGGCTGGAGTGCAGTGGTACAATCTCGGCTCACTGCAACCTCTGCCTCTCGGTTCAAGCAATTCCCCTGCCTCAGCCTCTTGAGTAGCTGGGATTACAGGTGCACGCCATCACGCCTGGCTAATTTTTGTATTTTTAGTAGAGATGGCGGTTTCACCACGTTGGCCAGGCTGGTCTCCAGCTCCTGACCTTGTGATCCGCCTGCCTCAGCCTCCCAGAGTGCTGGGATTGCAGGCGTGAGCCACCCCACCCGACCTACATTCTACAATTTTTATTAACCTAGATTTTCCTATACAGTAAAATGGAACTCAATAGAAATTTATTCCAGTTAATCTGTCCATTCTCTGGCAAACTGTGGCCAGTGAGCCAATCCAGTCAGCTGCTTTCTTTCCCCTTCCCGTCCCCCAAAGTTTTAGTGGAATATAGCCACACCCACTGGCTTACATATTGCTACAGGGCAGAATTGAGTCCCTTGGCCCACAAAGCCAAAAATATTTACTACTGGGCTTGTTCCAAAAATGGTTTGCCAAGCCTGTTTTACACCAAAAAGCTTTATAAACTGCAAGGAAAACCAGTAAGAAAAAATTACTGGTTACAAGCACATCAGCATACAGCCTTCCAGTTCACTGCTGCCCAGCTGCATGCCTTGGCTAACCTGAGAATAGCTTCCAAAGGTGAGCCTGAAGCTAATGCCATCCATTCTTCTGGCAGGTGAAAAGATAGGTGTTTTGGACTCAAGCTTACTTCTTGGGGTGGGTGGCCAGGAGAAGCTAGGTGCTAAGTAACTTACAATGCCTCAATTCTGAAGCTGCATATTTTCCTGGAATCTCCACCTGAATCTGAGGACAACTGAACTCTTGTGAATAAAGCAATTATTCACTGCTAGTCAATACCATAAGCAAAATTTAAAAACCACTCCTAACAAAAATATGCAGCAATTTTTTCAGTCAACAACTGGTTTCAAAAGTTCTAGACGATTTTATCCTGATGTCTTTATAGACTGCAAATAAGCTTCCACCCGCTGAGACTGTACACACAGCCGAGGCAGAGCAAGATGCAGGCGATACCTGGTGGAGACTGGGTTTCGACATGCCCCAAGAGGGAGGCCAAGGGGCCAGCCAGGAGGCTGGGGATCTGGAGCAACCCTCACCCTAAGTTTCTGCACAGAGGAAAGAGGATGATCAGAGATGAAGGGCCCTATCTGTTTCTCTAGGTCACTGCTAAGTGCTGTGGCTGGAATGACCGCTGCACATCTGTATTTCAGTGCCAGAAAGTCTAAGTGTTGATATGGCTGACTTTGCTCATTTCTATTTCCCCCTGAACCAAATAAGGGTATCCAAGCAGGGTGAGAAAGACAGTAAACATAAGGTGTGGATAAGGAGGCAAGTTACAAACATCTGGGGTCCAGGGATTCCAAGGATACTCTTGGCATCCTGGAGCTGGTCTTCTGTTTTGGAGACTTCTGGTCTTTAGTGGCTTTTCTTGCCTGCCAGGAATTCTGCCTTGTTGAAAGATCACAGAAGTTATTTCTATCCATGTGTTATCCATGGATGCCAACTCCAGACCCTAAGAATTCTGGTCTCTTTTTCCTCATTTCCTTGTATTCACAATGGATAACATAGCTTACCTGCCATGCGGATGCTATTAATTATGGTCACGAACATAATACAAAATAAGTCAAATATCAAAAACTCAACTCAAAGCTTTCGAAATAACAAATCGGTTCCTCACAATTTTTAGCTAAAACTGTCTACAGTTGACCTCATCCAGAATAAACAATAGCCTCTTTCTTCTAAGACAGAGACCCTCATGACAATGTAAACATACAATTTACCACAAAGACGTAAAAAGATTGGCATTCTGATAGTAGATATTTCTCCCCTAAACTGCACTTCATGTTACAATTTTGGGAAACTTGCTCCAGAGTAAAGTGGCAAAAGAAAATAATTAATATATGTTTATAGATGTTTAGCTCATTTAAGAGACTTCACCATTAATCTCTACGAATATAGATGATTTTTCTCAATTTTAATTCTACTGCCAAAGGAAACATGGTATAAAACTCAGAATTTAATTTATACCTTTAATGAGTTGGAAGAAAAGCAGAGGAAAGGGGAAGAATCCAACATTTTAGGTAGTAAAGTAAAACATAAAAATATTAACCAAAGTAACAGAATTATGAGAATAACAATACCAGTCACATGCCAATGAAGTATCTGCTTAGAAAGCTAATTTAGCCTGTATTTTGAAGTGTCCAAAAATGCACTGTTTTTTTGGAGACAGGGTCCCGTTCTGTCATCCAAGCTGGAGCTTAATGGCGTGATCACAGCTCACCACAGTCTGCACCTCCCGGTCTCAAGCAATTCTCCCATCTCAGTCTCCCGAATAGCTGGTACTACAGGCACGCACCACTGCATCCAGCTAATTTTTATTTTTTCTGTAGCAATGGAACCCTATGCTGCCCAAGCTGGTCTCGAACTCCTGGGCTCAAGTCATTCACTTGCCTTGGCTTCCCAAAGTGCTGGGGTTATAAACGTAAGCAAAAATGCACATTTACAAAGTATAATTCTATCATCCCAAATTTCTAAGGACATCAATACACCTACCATGTACTCGCAAAAATTAAAACAAAAAACCTTGATACTTTATTCATAATAAATTTGCTTGCATTAAAAAAACCACGACAAAAAACAACAAATTTCAAAGGACAGAAACTTATTTTGTTTTTGCCTTTAAACAGTTATGAATTCTAGGTGAAAACAACCCAAATGTCAACCAACAAATGAATGGATAAAATATGGTATATACATACACATATAAAGAGAATATTATTCAGCCTTAAAAAAGGAGAGAAATTCTTACACAGGCAACAATATGGATGAACCTTGAGGACATTATACTTAAGTGAAATAAACCAGTCACAAATGGAGAAACACCGTACAATTGAATTGAGGTACCTGAGTCAACAAAATCAGACACAGAAGTCGAATGGCAATTACCAGGGGCTGGGGAGAGGAGGGAATGGGAAGTTAGTGTTTTTTTTTTGTTTTGTTTTGTTTTTTTGAAAGAAAGAAAAAGAGAGGAAAGAAAGTGAGAGTGAAAGAAAGAAAAAAAAGAATATAAGAGAGAATGAAAGAGGAAGAAAAAGAGGGAGAGAGAACGAGATTCTTGTTCTATTGCCCAGGCTAGAATGCAGTCTAAAAATGGGTATTAAAAACCTCTTTTATGCCAATAATTGTACTTAACAATGGAGACAGGAAGGAATAA
>CAUYLG010055056.1:0-26045 GCA_963573385.1 Cacajao melanocephalus
CTTTAGTGGGAAACACCAAAAAAAAAAAATAAAAAAAAAAAATAAAAATAATTTTATAAAATATTGTTTAAATGGGTGAATAAGTTTGGGCGAGGGGGGTTGGGTGGTGTCTGGAAGGCAGGGGGGTGGTGTGGGAGGGGGGGGGGTGGCCCCCATCCGCCCCCCCCCCGGCCCATCTTTAATTCCGGCTTGTTACTATTTTTTTTTGTATTACTTTTTTTTTTTTTTTTTTTTTTTTTTTTTTTGGTGTTTCCCACTAAAGCTGTTGGTGGAATTTCCTGTTTTGTACTTAGCATTTCTGAAATTGCTTGGACTATAGTTGTGCTGATTAATCATGGGTAGAATCTCAGAATGTTACATTTAAGCCTGTAAATACTTTTATTTCTTTTCCTGGGAAAAGAGAATATGGCATGTCAATAATATCAGTAATTAATGTGAAGCTCTTTGCTCTGTCGTTGTGATTTATGACTGGCTTACCCCAGAATATGGGAAATGTACAGCAAAAGTCTCTTATTCAAATTGATAAAACTGATAGGTAAGTAAAAGAATGTGTTAAAGCATGGAATCTTAAAAAGCAGTTTGAATGTTTAAAACATAAATTTTCATGATTTGCATTTTAAATGTAAGTCTAAGACTTTTTCTTTGCATATCAGTCAACTGATTTGAGAACCATACAATGTTTCTGCATAAGCCACACAAATAATACATTGTCTGTGATAGTTTAGCCTAGTAGAAATGTGGCCTCTGAGACCAGGCCTCCTGGGCTGCAATCCTCATTCCTTCCTCTTACTAGCATATGAACCAGGCAAGTTACTTGACAGTTCTGTGCCTCAGTTTCCTCATTTGTAAAATGCAGATAATACCAGTAAGTCAGCAGTTGTCAAACACATACTAGTTTAAAATGATTAACTCATTTAATCCTGCTGGTAGCTGACATGAAAGTGCCTAAGTAATTGTTAATTAATTAATGTCCAGTTTTTCTTTCATTGACATGAGAATCTAAAGACGTTTGTGAAGCAATGTGAAGGTACTCTTTATAGATTAAAAAATATTTTAATTAAAACATTTTTAAATTTGATAAATATAAATTGTGTATGTTTATGTTGTAGAACATGATGTTTTGTTACATGTATACATTGTAATGACTAAATCAAACTAACACCTCACACATCTAACATTTTTTTGGGAGTGGGAACATTTAAAATCTCTGAGCAATTTTCAAGTACACAATAAATTATTAGTAAGTATAATCACCATAGGATGGATTTAATCCTAACTGAAATTTTATATCCTTTGATGAATGTATCCCTAACCACCCATTCTACTCTCTGTTTCTATGAGTTAGACTGTTTTACATTCCGGACATAAATGAGATCATGTGGTATTTGTCATTCTGTGTCTGACTTATTTCACTTAACATGAGGTCCTCCAGATTCATCCATGTTTTTACAAATGAAATAATTTCCTTCCCTTTTAAGGCTTAGTAATATTCCATTGTGTATATATGTCACATTTTATCCATTGTTCCATTAATGGGCACTTACGTTGATTTTATGTCTTGGCTATTGTGAATAATGCTGCAGTGAACATGGGAGTGTAGATATCTCTCCAGCATCCTGATTCCATTCCTTTGGATATATACCCAGAAGTGGAATTGCTGGATCAATTCCACTGGTAGTTCTATTTATAATTTTAATATGCTGTTTTCCATATTGGGTGTACTTATTCCAATCAGTAGTGTATAAGGGTTTCCTTTTTCTCCACATCTTTGCCAACACTGGTTATCTCTTATCTTTTTGGATAATGGCCATCTAACAGGAGTGAGGTGATACCTATGCCATTGCAGTTTTAATTTGCATTTCTCTGGTGATTATTAATGTTGAATACTTTTTCATGTGTCTGTTGGCTATTTGTATGTCATCTTTTGGGAAATGTCTTTTCAGGTCATTTGACTATTTTTTAAATTGGGTTATCTGTTTTTTCGCTGTTGAGTTGAGTTCCTTATATATTTTAGATGTTAAAGAAGTATGGTCATCAGAAGTATGGTTTGCACATGCTCTCCTTCATTCTGTAGGTTGTGTTTTTACTCTGTTGACTGTTTCCTTTTCTTGTATAATCTTTCCAGATTTTTATGATTTGTATCCCAGTCTTTAAGTTGTCTTAACCATGCTTAGCAGTATGTCCTTTGATCTGTTCAAAGCAGTCAACACAGATTTCATAGAAGTAATGCATCCTTTTTGCACTTACTGGTTTGGGTTGTAACAAATTAAATTATCTACAGTTAACAGAACAGGCATAATTATAAGGCAGATTTGGAAACACAAACCTGGCTCTTGGTAGACATTCAGTTCAACAGGTAGGTGTGGAGATGTGCCTGTATATTGGAAAATAGCTCTACTGCCTGAAATGGCATTTGGCAAGCTGTGGTTATGTCAGTCTGTTTTATAGGGGGGGTCTCACTAGCATAGATTACTATAGTCAGTTAAGTAGAGTGTTGCCAAGAAAACTTAATGCTACTTTCTTTGAAGAGAAGTATGATGCAAATTCACCTTAGTTGCTGTGGGTCTGTTGTTTTTGCCAGCTTACAGTTTTTTGTCGTGTGTGTGTGTGATGGTATAGGTAGCATATGTTTGTGAGAGGTGGCAAATTTTATGGCTACGAAGATGGACTGACTTAGGATTATCAGGATCCTCTGAGAACAATTAGCCATGGCTCAGCACCAGTCCCCAGCACTGAGGAGGGGGATCATGCACTCTGAGTTGAATTACGTCAGATGGATCCTGATCCCACTGCTTCTAAATACTTCCACCAGAGTCTTTGATGGTGGCACACAGAGTATGCTCATTAGGATTGTGAAACAGTATGAAATTGAATAGGTGGCTCAATAGAAAAGTTGATTAAATTTCAGAATACCTGATGGTTTAGGAAAGTTGATGAATATACATATGGCAAGATAATTTTCTTAAGGAAAGTAAATAGTTATTGAAATTAGGTATGGGAGTGGAGTTTTTGTACTACACATGAATAGTGCAAAGTATCCCAGAGTGCTAAGAACACCAGTTAAATAATGGTCGTTGATAATGCTTTTATAGTTGGTCCGAGTGTTGTGGGTCATTGTTAAGCTGATAATGCTTTTGCATTCAAAATCATTGGTAAGAAGTCATATAATTGGAATGGTGCTTATGGAAATTACAGGGCTTCACTGGACTTGGTGTTAGCCTTCACAGTGCAAGCAAATGTTCTGAGTGAGAAAACTGAAAAACTAGTAAATAGTCCTGTAGCTGAATGTTTTAGTAGATACTTAGCTTAGAAATACGAGGAAGTTTAATCATTTTCTTAGTTGATTATACAGATTTTATACAATATCTGCCTTGCAGATATTGTAGTTTCTGTTCCTGACCACCACAGCATAGCACAAGTTACACAAATGTTTTGGTTTCCGAGTACATATAAAAGTTTTGTTTATACCATACTGTAATCTGTTAAGTAAAATAGCATTATGTCTAAAAAATATACATACTTTAATTAAAATACACTTTCGATTAAAAATATGCTAACAATAATCTGAACCTTCAGTGAAGCACAACTTTTTGCTGGTGGAGGATCTTGCCTTGATCAAGGTGGTAGTTGCCGAAGGCTGAGTGGTGTCTCTGGCATCTCTGGCAAGTTCCTAAAATAAGACAACAATGAAGTGTTCTGCATCAGTTGCCTCTTTTTCTTGAAAGATTTCTCTATAGAATGTAATGCTGTTTGATAGCATTTTACCCACAGCAGAACTTTCAGAATTGTAGTCAATCCTCTCAACCCCTACTGCTGCTTTATCAGCTGAGTTTATGTAATATTCTAAATTCTTTGTTTGTTCAACAGTGTTTACAACATCTTCACCAGGAGTAGATTCTATCTCAAGAAACCATTTTCATTACTCATTCATAAGAATCAAATCCTCATTCATTTCGATTTCATTATGACATTGCAGTGATTCAGTCACATCTTCAGGCTCTACCTCTGATTCTAGTTCTCTTGCTGTTTGTACCACATCTGCAGTTATTTCCTCCACTGAAATCTGGAACGCCTCAGAACCATCCATGAGAGTTGGAAACAACTTCCAAACTCCTGTGAACGCGGCTTTTTTGACCTCTTCCCACGAATCAAAAATGTTCTTAAGGGTAACCAGAATGCTGAGTCCTTTCCAGAAAATTTTCTGTTTACTTTGCCAAGATCCATCAGAGGAATCACCGTCTATGGCAGCTATATTCTTTTTTTTTTTTTTTTTGAGATGGAGTTTCACTCTTGTCACCCAGGATGGAGTGCGATGGCACGATCTTGGCTCACTGCAACTTCCACCTCCTGGGTTCAAGCAATTCTCCTATCTCAGCCTGCCGAATAGGTGGGACTACAGGTGCAGCCCACCATGCCCAGCTAATTTTTTTTTTTTTTTTTTGGTATGTTTAGTAGAGATAGGGTTTTGCCATGTTGACCAGGCTGGTCTCAAACTCCTGAACTGCCCACCGTAGCCTCCCAAAGTGCTGAGATTGCAGGTGTTGAGTCACTGTGCCTGGCCTGCAGCTATATTCTTATGAAATGTATTTCTTAATAAGACTTGAAAACTGAAATGATTCCTTGGTCCGTGGGCTGCAGAATGGATCTTGTGTTTGCAGACATGAAAACAACATTCATCTTCTTGTACATCTCCATTAGAGCCCATGGGTGACCCAGGTGCGTTGTCAGTGAGCAGCAGTGTTTTGAAAGGAATCTTTTTTTCTGAGCAGTAGTTTTCAACAGTGGGCTTAAAATATTCAGTAAACCATCCTGTAAACAGGTGTGCTATCTTCCATACCCTGTTGTTCTGTCTCTAGAGCACAGGCAGAGTAGATTTAGCATAGTTTTGTTGTTATTGTTTTGTTTTAGAGACAGGGTCTCATTCTGTCACCCAGGCTGGGGTGCCGGAGTGCGTGCAGTGGTGTAATCTTGGCTAACTGCAACCTCTTCCTCCCGTGTTGAAGCAATTTTCATGTCTTAGCCACTTGAGTAGCGAGGATTATAGGTGTGCACAACCACACCTGGGTAATTTTTGTATTTTTAGTAGAGATGGGATTACAGATTTTGGCCAGGCTGGTCTCAAAATCCTGGTCTCAAGTGATCAGCCTGCCTTGGCCTCCCAGAGTGCTGGGATCACTGGGATCACAGGTGTGACACATAATTCTTAAGGGCCCTAGGAGTTTTGAAATAGCAGATGATCACTGGCTGCTTAAAGCCACCAGCTGCGTTAGTCCTTAACAAGAGAATCAGCTGGTTCTTTGAAGCGTTGAAGCCTGGCACTGACTTACCCTTTCTAGCTGTAAAGTCCTATGTAGCATCATTTTCTAGTATAAGTCTGTTTCATTGACATTGAAAATCTGTTGTTTAGTGTAGCCACCTTCCTTTTAGCTAGATGTTTTGGATAACTTGTTGCGGCTGTACAACAGCACTTGCCTCTTAACCTTGCATTTTTGTTATCGAGATGGCTTTTTTTAAACTTCATGAACCAACCTCTGCTATCTTCAAACTTCTCTTCTGCAACAACTTCCTCACTTCTCTCAGCCTTCATAGAATTGAAGAGAGTTAGGCTCTTGTTCTGGATTAGGATTTGGGTTTAAGGGAATATGGTGGCTGGTTTGATCTTCTCTCTTGATCACTAAAACTTTCTCCATAGGAGCAATAAGGGTATTTCACCCTCTTATCATTCGTGCGTTCACTGGAGTAACATTTTAAATTTCCCTCCAGAACTTTTTCTTTGTATCCACAACCTGGCTAATTGGCATAAGAGACCTAGCTTTAGGCCTATCTTGGCTGTCAACATGCCTTTCTCACTAAGCTTAATCATTTCTAGTTTTTGATTTAAAGAAAGAGATGTGTGACACTTTTTTTTGCCATTGAACACTTAGAGGACATTGTAGCATTACTGGCCTAATTTTAATATTGTCCCAAGAAAATGGGAGATAGATGGAGGGATGGCTAGTTGGCAGAGTGATCAGAACACACATAACATTTATTGATGAAGTTTGTTCCTGCAATTTCCAGAAATGTGTGAAACTTGACTGCATAATTTGTGGTAGTGGGAGATTGCATTTGCACTGTCCCCTGATGCTATGCGGTGGTTGTTTTTTTTTTTTAATTAAAAAAATTTTTTTTGAGACCGAGTTTCGTTCTTGTTTCCCAGGCTGGAGTACAGTGGTGGGATCTCAGCTCACTGCAACCTCCGCCTCCTGGGTTCAAGCGATTTTCCTGTCTCAGCCTCCTGAGTATCTGGGATTACAGGCATATGCCACCATGCCTGGCTAATTCTGTATTTTTAGTAGAGACAGAGTTTCACCATGTTGGTCAGGCTGATCTCAAACTCCTGACCTCAGGTGATCTGCCCGCCTCAGCCTCCCAAAGTGCTGGGATTACAGGCATGAACCACTGTGCCTGGCCACTATGTGTGTGTGTGTGTGTGTGTGTTTTAACTTAAAAAAGTTTGCTGGCTTGTAAGGACATAGTTTATGGTGTCCCAAAACAATGACAATAGTAACATTAAAGACAGTGATTATAGATGACCATTGTGGATATAATGAAAATGTTTGAAATGTTGTGAACGTTATCAAAATGTGAAACAGATATGAAGTAGACACATGCTGTTGGAGCAAAGACTTTCTCAATGCAGGGTTTCCATAAACCCTCAACTTGTAAAACGTGCAATACCTGCAAAGTGTGGTAAACTACAGCGCTATAAAACAATGTATGTGATGTATAATTGCGGTAGTCTGCCTTTATCCATGTTTTCACATTCTGCAGTTTCTGGTACCTGCAGTCAACCATGGTGTAAAAGTATTAAATGGAAAACTCCTGAAATAGACATAAGTTTTAAGTTGAACATCATTCTGAATAGGGTGATGGAATCGAATCTCATGCTGTCCTGCTCTATTCTGTCCTGGTTGCAAATCATTCCCTTCTCCAGCATATCCACACTTTGTATGCACTACTTGCCTGTTAGTAGCTGTCTTGGTTTTCCGGTAGACTGTCATGGTATCTGCCATGGTATCTCAGTGCTTGTGTTTAAGTAATCCCATTTTACTTAATAATGGCCCCAAAGCACAAACGTAGTGATGCTGATACAGTGTTAAAATTGTTCTGTTAATTGTTGTTAATCTTTTACGGTGTCTGATTTATAAATTAGGAAATCTGTTTGTATCGGAAGAACACAATAATATAGAGAGTTCAGTACTACCCATGATTTCAGGCTTCTGCTGCGAGTCTTGAAATGTATCTCTCAAGGATAATAGGGGATCATTGTGTGATATCATTATGTGATCATAGATTTATAGAATGTTATCGGTCACTGGTCTAAGTAACTTACTTTATTTTAATGGGTGACGAAACCCAGTTGTGAGGTTCCACCTTCAAGCTAAGCCCTTCCTTCCCAGGTCATTGCTCTTAACACTATCCCAGAAGCAACTGTTTTTACCCTGATGACAGAATTATAAGGGAGTTTACAACAGTGGGAGGAATATGTGTTAGACATTAGAAATTTATGATTACAGGGGCAGTAAAATATGATACAGAAGAAACAATAGAATCTCTGGTGATTGTAGAACATGAATATTTTAAGTCTTTGGGGCAGAGATAGAAAAGATGTACTCTTGAGTTCCTCCTGTTTTGAGTTTCCTTCTATTTCTGTTTTTTTTTTTCCTTTCTTTTTTTTTTTTTTTTGGTGGGGGTTATAACCAGAGAATTTTCTTTTGCAAACTCTGGTCAATCTTGTATTTTGTGATGAATGATTAAAATAGTCAGGAAATTTGAACTTTGAACTTTACTTGTCAATGAGCATTGGACTGGGAATAAGGAAAGCAGTTTATTTTCTGCTGTCACCTTTCAACCATTCCTCATCTAGCTTCAGTGTAGGTGTGGTGTCATGACCCTTTCACAAACTCCTTGAGAATGTCCTAGTAGATTGATGTAAGGTATAAAAGGTTTGGAATTTGAGCAAATGAAAGGTGTTGAGGTACAAATGACATTTAAAAAATATGTCAGTGATATCTATACATTAAAATTTTTCTTGTATGTGCATATTGCTAGATATTGTTTTCTCCTCCTCCATATTTTGTAGATGTTCTGTTGATATTTTTATCTTACTTGAATGACATGAACAGAACTGTTGCATCGTGTAGATGTCTTTTTACTTGGATATCCTCCAGCTTCTGGAAGTACCTTGTGCTTTTCTTTCTCAGCCATATAGCTTCCTTGCTAGCCAGTTTAAACCTTGTACTTTGAACCCTTGTAACTCTATCATCTCCCAGGTTTGTGTCTCATTTGCTGAAAAAGAAAGATCTAATAATAATTCTTTAGTTTACTTTTCATCTTTCATTAAAATTATCATGCCTTTGATTTAATTTACCATAAACGTGGATAAATGAATGCCTCTTTCTGCAAGCCTGAATTACCTTAATGAGAGTAAATCAGTGCACAGTTCCCCAGAATGAAGCAAAAATACTTGCCACTTGTGTAGGACAGGTGAATATTTAATTATTTTGACACACTTTGGGAAAAAAGTACTCTGAGCTTCATAAATGTTGTCCCTCCAACCCCACCTATTTTCAAAAGCAACATGGTTAGCCAGAAGAAAAATAAGGCCAGAGCGCATACCTCATTGTTGTCTCTCTTAAATTTGTCATTCTCAGTTTAATTCTCAGATATTTGCTCTTATACTAGATGGTTGGGAAGTTTTCTATGTGTTGTTTTTATAACATGAAAAATGCCTTTTTAATAAACCAGTAGAACTACTTAATGTAGTGTAGAAATTTTTCAATTTATTCTTTGTATGAAAAATACTTGAGTTGTAATTTGTATATAGTAAAATGTACAATCTTAACATGTATAACTTAATTTTGACAAATGTATATACCCGTGTAGTCATAACCCACATCAAGATATAGAAGATTTTCATCACTCCAGAAAGTGCCCTTGATTGATACAGAATTCTGGAAAAATTTATAAGATGGTTAAGAATACTTAATTTTTTTCTCTGCTATTTTCTCTACTACAAAAGTGAATACTGCTGAGCACTAGTTTTACTCTAATACAGAGATTGAGTGTCCTTAAAATATCATATATCTTTGCATATGAAGAGACCCAGATGTAAGACAGTCCTCCATTTTCTCAATGAGAAAAAGTGTTTTGGTTAGCTTGAATACGGAAACTTTTAGAGATGTAGATGAAATAGTTAAGTATCTGAATCACACATAGATATTTTAAAAATCTTTTAAAAAACTTTATTTTGAGATAATTGTAGATTCACATAAGGTATAAAAAAGTACAGAGAGATCTTATATATGTGTTCACTCATTTTGTCCCGATGGTAACTGCATATGCATATTTAAGATCATGGATTATATAAAATAATATGTAATTTTATATGCCTCTAATACATATTTTAAAATGTTACTTTTCACACATTTATATTATGAACAGATTTATCAAATTCTTGTCTGCACAGACATCAGTCTTTAATATTTACCAAATTATTATTTAATATTTGCCAAGCCATCAAAAAAGTTATTGACCGTGGTTTTTCAGAGGATATCATATTCATTTTATTTTTCAGCTTCCAAGTTGTTTGAGATAAAACACTTTAAAATCTGTAAACGTTGCTAACACTGGAAAATTTATCCTAAGCCACAAGAATTCATTCATATAACATTAGGAGAGTTGTCATCATCTTGACGTCATTTGTGATCTTCGTCACATTTTGAGGCTGTTGCTGCATTGCTTTCTAGTAGATCTTCGAAGGCCTTCTTCAGTGGCAGCTACTATTTGTAATCACTCTCCAGAAATAAGTTTTAAATTTGTGTTTAAAACTGTATCCTCCCCTCCTTATAAAACTAGTTTGGTGTAGTGACCCTGACAAAGTATCCAAGACTAGAGATGGCTTGACATCCTTCCATACCTCAGTGTCTCTGACTAGTAATGAGAACTTTACTGTCTCAGCTATTTCACAGACTCTTAACTGGAGAGATGCCTCTGGGACTGTGACTCTTCTTTCCTCTTTTGAAATCCCAACCACCATTCATTTCCCTGGGCATGACTGCATGCTTGGACTTCTCTAACTTCCAGGTTTTTTTTTTTAAAGCTTTTTCTTTTTTGGCCCTTGTTAGTATTTAGTATAAAATAATTGGTGTCTGCCTTAAAAGTAATGATTTAATTGTAAAGCAGTTATTTGTTTCTGAAAGATAATTTTAGGGAAGAAAACCTTATGTTTGGGGATATATGGTGGGACAGCTGCAATCATTCTATATGTAGGGTGTGTTAGAGTTGATAGCCTCATTAAGTTTCCTTTATGTGGAAAAATTATTTGGCATTTTTATTCACTTCATTGTTTTTTTGTCTCCTTTTCTACCATGGCTGTCATTCATATATTTTAATTTTTTCTTCTTTTTCTTTTGACTAGTTTATTGATGGCCATGCCTCATTTTGTCCGTAATTGTTAGATGGGGCTGGACTAAGCTTTTAGTAATATATATAGGGCCACACATGATAATGTGACTGTTGTTATATCTATAGGCTATAACTTTTAGTGCGAGTACTTAAAACACACAAAATCAGAGACATTTTGCTCTGCTGTCCTTGAATTTGGGCATAAAATGCTAACACCACTGGTAATTACAATAACCCACTTGGAACCTAAATTGTTACATTAAAATTAGTTTTTAAAGTGATCAGGATCCATATTGCTATATTATAGAAACAAGTACCCCTTATTAAGAACTCCGTCTTTTCCGTTGTAATATTTCCTTAAAAAGAAAATTTGCAGACATTGAGTGATGTAGAGTGATGTGTAACAGTTTGGACAGGCTGGTTGCACCCTTGAAAGCCTCCTTTGTCATTGGCAGCTAGGATGTCATCGTTTGAACCAGTCTTTTTCTTGTTTGCCTGGGGTGAGCAGAGAGTGACAATTTAGTAGAGCTGTTGGCTGCTTCCTGGCTGCGGTAGGAAGTTAGATTTTCTGGCTATATGTGTATGAGGTGGCAGGCAGATTGTTACTCTAATTTTACCTCTGAGAAAACTGAGATGATTTTTAGATTGTATTAGGTATTGTGGTTTGTTTTTTCCTTCCTTTCCTTTAACACCTCCCTCCTTGCCCTTTTCTCCTTCACTTTGTCATCTTACCCTTCCCACCCCTTTCCTACTTTCTCTGGATTATTATAAGAGATTGAATTCAGAAATGTGACTAGTTTTTACAGATTGTGTTTTTACAGACTAGTTTTTACAGATGTGACAGTTTTTACAGATTGAGTCCCTTCGTTGAAGAAGGAACTTTCTTTGTAGTCTAGATTTTTTTGGTTTTATGATACATGTCTAGTCTAGAGAAGTTGAGGGATCATAGGACTGGAAGGACTTGGTATACTTAACATGCCGGTACTGATTTTTCTTTATACTCTAATTTTCTTGTGCCCTAAGTTTTTCCTTCCAGTTGGGTTAAAAAAAAAAAAAACAGGTTGTTGAGGAACATTGATACGGTGACAGAGCTGTTTTTTATTTCCATATTTATATTAAAATAATTTTTTGTGGCTGGACGTGGTGGCTCATGCCTGTAATCCCAGCACTTTGGGAGGCCGAGGTGGGCGGATCATGAGATTAGGAGATCCAGACCATCCTGGCTAACATGGTGAAACCTCGTCTTTACTAAAAATACAAAAAGTTAGCCAGACATGGTGGCAGACACCTGTAGTCCCAGCTACTCAGGAGGCTGAGGCAGGAGAATCGCTTAAAACCTGGGAGGCGGAGGTTGCAGTGAGCCAAGATTGCTCCACTGCACTTCAGTATGGATGAGACTGAGACTCCATCTCAAAAAAAATATATATATAGTTTTTTGCATCTGAGTGGGGAGAGATAGTAGTCTTGTGTGTTAAGAAAATATTATAAATAAGGTTTCTAGAATTCTCAGAAATTAGGAATGTTACTTTAATTCCCCAAGATGAATTAGCATGAAGGCTAATTTATTTGTCATTAAAAAATTGATATCCTTCCAAGTTGAAATAAAATTTTAAAAAGAAACATTTAACAACATAATCATTTCTGCCATCAAGTAAAAATTAAAAACTACAAATAGTGTCAGCCAGGTGCAGTGGCTCATACCTGTAATCCTAGCACTTTGGGAGGCTGAGCTAGGTGGATTGCTTGAGCTCACTAGTCGGAGACCTGCCTGGGCAACATGGGAAAATGCCATCTCTACAAAAAAATTAATCAATCAATAAAAAATTAGCAGGATATCGTGGCATGCACCTGTAGTCCCAGCTACTTGGGAGCCTGAGGTGGGAGGATGGCTTGAGCCTAGGAGGCAGAGGTTGCAGTGAGCTGAGATCATGTCACTGCACTACAGCCTAGGTGATAGAGCCAGACCTTGTCTCATATGTAAATAAAGAAAATAAAATAAACATTGTTGTCAAAGATGTATTAAAAATAATATTAGAACTTACTTGGAAGGTAATTTTGCAATACTTAACCAAAATCATACTTTTTCATCTAGTAAAGTCTCCTCAGAATCAGTCTTAAAGCCATTCAGATACAGATTTATGACTAAATATTTAAGTCTAAAAATGCTCATTATAGCAGTATTTATAATATAAGAAATTTGGGAAAAATGATTATACATTCAACAGTAGTAACAGTGTGACTAAATTATAGTGTTATCATGCAATGGGTTATTACAGAGCAACAAATATGTTTTTGAAGAATAAGGCATGAGAAATATTAAATGTAAATGTAAAATGAAAAAATGATATCTAGATTTTCATTATGCATTTCTTTATGAAATTTTTATGTATACAAAAGAAAATAGTCATGCATTGCTTCATAATGGGGACATATTCTGAGAAATGTGCTGTTAGTCGGTTTCACTGTACAAACAATGTTGAACATCATGGAGTGTCCTGACACAAACCTAGGTAGTATAGCCTACTCCACGCCTGCGCTATATGGTATAGCCTATTGCTCCTAGGCTGCAAACCCGTAGAACATGTTACTATACTGAATGCTGTAGGCGGTTGTATTGGTGTATCTAAACATAGAAAAGGCATGGTAAAAATATGGCATAAAACATAAAAAAGTGACACCTGTCCCAGGCACTTCCCATGAATGGAGCTTGCAAGACTGGAAATTGCTCTGGGTGAGTCAGTGAATGAGTAGTGAGTGAATGTGAAGCTACTAGGACATTACACTACTGTAGATGTTAGAAAGACTGTACACTTATGTTACACTAAATTTATTTTAAACATTTTCTTTAATAATAAATTAGCCTTAGCTTACTATAACCTTTTTACCTTATAAATTTAAAAAAATTTTAAACTTCTTGGCTGAGCATGGTGGCTCACACCTATAATCCCAGCACTTTGGAAGGCTGAGGCGGGCGGATCACCTGAGGTCAGGAGTTCGAGATCAGCCTGACCAACATGGAGAAATCCCATCGCTTAAAAAAAAAAATTAAACTTCTGACTCTTTTGTAATCACGTTTAGTTTAAAACACAAATGCATTGTATAGTTACACAAAAATATTTTCATTATATCCTTATTCTAAGTTTTCTTGATTGATTGATTGATTGATTGATTGATTAACAGAGTCTCACTATGTTGCCCAGGCTGGACTCAAAGTCCTGGGCTCAAGTGATTCAAGTGATCCTTCTTTTCAGCCTCCTGAGTAGCTGGGACTTTAAATAAAGGTGCATGCCACCAGGCCTGACACCTTTATTTTAAAAATGTTTTTATTTTATTTTTTGCTTTTAAAGCTTTTTTGTGAAGCACCAACACACAGACATGCATACAATTAGCCTAGGCCTGCACTGAGTCAGGTGCATCACTGTCTTCTGTTTCCACATCTTTTCCTACTGAAAGGTCTTCGGGGGCAGTAACTGGTATAGAGCTATCATCTCATATGATAACAGTGCCTTCTTTTTTTAGTAAGTAGAAGAATTACACTCTAAAATGAGAATTAAAAACAATAGTAAATACACAAACCAGTCACATATTTATCATTTTTTTAATCGAGTATTATGTATGATACATAATTGTATGTGCTAGACTTTTATGTGACTGGCAACACAGTTGATTTATTTACGTCAGCATCATCAGAAATGTGGGAGTAATGTGTTGCTCTAACACTACAGCTGTGGTGCCACTGGGCGATAGGAAGTTTTTGGTTACATTATAATCTTACGGGACTTCTGTTGTGTATGTGGTCTGTCATTGATGAAAATATTATGCAGTGCATGACTGTATGTAATGTGTGTATATGGTATGAAGCATAATAAAATGAACACCTGTGAATATACTATACAACAACCAACAGTGTAAATATAATAAATTCTGAATTATGGAGCAGTGAAGCTTTCTACCTTTCATGCTTACTGTCAGACAGAGAGCTCTGTTGTCTGTTCCAAGACCGTGCAAGTTGATTATACTGTTTTTTGGTAGGTAGTGAGTAGTTGTATCCCTGTGGTTAGCTTCAAGTTTCACATGTTCAACATGAGAAAGGATCAGAGTTCTCAGGGGAGCCTCTGCTAGTTCCTTTGGATTCAGTATTCTTAACCCATGTGATCCAAGCTGGCATTGTTGAGAAGTGACCATTATTTCAATAGCCAAAATGTGGTTTATTTTAGATTTAAAACATCTCTGTTTAAATATATCAGTAATATATATCAGTAATAATATCAATAGCTATGTTATTTCTTTTATAACCTGATTGACAATCAGGTTGCTGAAAAATTCCTATTCAGAATGTGGAATGGATGTCATTTAGGTAATTATATAAGTATGGTGGGCATTTTAAATAAAGTATCTGAAGAAAGATCAAGGAGACTCTGAGAAAAATGCCATTTTTCCATTTTTTCTTACCAGGTTTCTGAAACACAGTTGTTAAAACTGGCACACTATTTGCCAAGTTGTTTTCTGAAAGTTTTCCATTATTCCTGCTGGACATTTGGGGGTAGCAGAGGTTATATGAGTTACATCTGGCTTTTTGTGACATTGTGTGGACAAGAGATAGTGACCACATCAGAAAGGGGTCTGCTTCTCTTGGGAGAATTCTGGTCCCATCAGAGAAATTGAATGGAGATGGGAGGGGAGGGGACAATCCTGATATTCTGGCAGTAGAGAATGTTCCGTAAACCACAGATTTGTGTATACTGCATCCATACTAGTGAGTCTCTTTAGGATGGGAATGTGCCTCTACTTCAAGTGCCGTTAGTTAAAAAAGGCATGTAGGAATTTCTTCATTCTCAGTTCTTCCTTGCATTAGAACTGAAATAACTGGGAATCTTGGGTTGTTTTCCTATGAGCCTGGAGGGTCACGGAGGGCAGGAGATGTGTTTTTTCCAGATGAGAAGCTTTGCTTTCTCAGGGAGCTGACTTGATTTCCAAAGACATTCTTACAAACTCCCAGAGTGCTGGTTCTGGACTGGTATGTGCCCCTCAGCTTCTGTATTGGGGCAGAGGCCCAGGTTTGGCATGATGAATAGAATACAGGTGTTGGAGTTAGACCAGATTAATTCACTTACTAGTTCTGTAATCTTAGGTAAATTATACACCCTCTTGGGACCTCTGTTTCTTCAATGGTAAAATGGGGTTGAAGGCATTTGGTATTATGTCTGTCACATTAGAGGCAGGTAATAAATGTTAAATGCTACCGTTAACACATCTCTTTATCCACTTATTCATTTTATTCACTTATTGATACTTAATTTTCCTCATTGCTGTTGTGTTTATATTAAGCAGAATTCTAAAGGAATATCTACTTGTTGAACAACATCTTTTTTTTGGGAAATAAATATTAACCCCTTTCCCCCATCTTGTGACAATTACTGTTTGGTCTTAAGTTCCAGCATATGGGCAAACAATCAGCATCAGAGAATACTTCCTGAGGGAGGCTTTCTTTAATTGTAAAACTTACTAAAGATGGCAAGGCCGGGCATGGTGGCTCACACCTGTAATCCTAGCACTTTGGGAGGCCGAGGTGGGTGGATCACAAGGTCAGGAGTTCAAGACTAGCCTGGCAACATGGTGAAACCCTGTCTCTACTAAAAATACAAAAATTAGCCGGATATGGTGGCAGGTACCTGTAATCCCAGCTATTTGGGAGGCTGAGGCAGAGAACTGCTTGAACCCGGGAAGAGGAGTTTGCAGTGAGCTGAGATTGCGCCACTACACTCCAGTCTGGGTGACAGAGCAAGTCTCTGTCCCAAACAAAAAAAAAGAGGGCAAAAGAAGGTTGGCTTATTTTATTTTTAGGGACAGTTCTGGTCAAAGGATGAAATACTGGGAATGGAGTTGCCGGGGAATGAGGTTGTAAATAGGTCAGCTTGCCTATCTAATAACATAGAGCATTCTAGGAGGTTTTTGGAAGGAGGAGCTGTAAGAATGATTCTGCTTGGGAGAGGATCAGGAAGGGAAACAGCAGTGAGATGAATGTAACAGGAAAGTCATTATTATTTTTTGTTATTATTTGGAGACAAGAGTCTGGCTCTGTTGCCCAGGCTGGAGTACAGTGGTGTGATCTCAGCTCATGGAACCTCTGTTTCCTGGATTGAAGCAATTCTCATGCCTCAGTCTCCCAAGTAGCTGGGATTATAGACGTGTGCCACCACTTCCAGCAAATATTTTCTATTTTTAGTAGAGATGAGGTTTTGCCGTGTTGCCCAGGCTGGTCTTGAGCTCCCAGGCATTCTGCCCGCCGCGGCCTCCTATAGCGTTAGGATTACAGGTATGAGCATCCGCACCTAGCCAGAAAAGTCCCTGATTGCCCTGGGGTGCTGTGGTTCCAGGTGCTGTGTTGTGAATAAAGGTTGGTGGGTTGGCCTTTGGAATTAGCTTAGACCCAAGGTCAGATATTTTTCCATAGTTACTAGCTTTGTGACCTAGAGAAGCTAGGTCACATTACACAGGCTGCCCACCTGTGTAATGGGGATGAGACTGTCTGTCTTTCATTTCTAAGACGCCCCTCTAAATTGAATAGTAACTTGGCAGAGGAGGGGATAACATGTGTTCCATTATTGGAACACTAAACATGTGAGAATTATTTATATCCTGCTCAAGGTCATCACCCGGTCTCATTGCAAAAATTCAAAAAATTGCAACCTCTGACATAAATAAGTTAAATTATTTATCCCTTGTATCCAATTGTAAGGTATTTCCTTGTTACAGAAATGCTAATGTGATTTTTTTTAAAGTGCATTTTAGAAGCAAAGCAATATGGTAATACCCATCTTAGTGATGATGGGATGATTAATAAGATAATGTGTGTTAAATGCCCATCCAAGTTAGTATTCAGTGAATTGTAGCTATTAGTAATAGATGAAAGGACATGAAAAATAATTTGATTGGAACATCTGAAGAAAGAATTTTAAACAAGAAGGTCATAATGTGACTAGGAGCTGAAATAGGAAAGAGTAAAGTTCAACTAATGTTGTAGAGATAAATGACTGTGTATATGAGGAGAAAGTTTTACCCATTTACAAATACTTTGTTGTTTATAGTGATAACTTTGTATATTTTCCAGTATGAACAGAGGGAATGTGGTAATCATGTGGGTTTGATTTACTCTCATACCATCTTCTGAGCATTTTATAATGTTTCTGAACTTGTTGCTATATAAGCTGCTAACATACACAATAAACAAAAGAAAGCATTGGCTAACTTACAGGTAAAAAAATAAAAATAAAAAACAAGTATTTATATTTTTGTTTTGTTTTATTTTGTTATGGGGGGAGTGGTGGCTAGATAGGGACTTGTTATTAATTTATTAGTTCAGTTGCCTGGCCAGAAAGTTCTTTGCCTACATTTTGGACATCTTATGTTTTGATTAGAGTCTTACAGAACTTTTAGCTCTTCTTTCTTTCTTTTCTTTTTGTTTGCCCCAGGTCCAGCAAGACTATGAATCTGTGTTCCAAATGCTTTGCTGGTAAGTGCAGAAAAAGGATTTTTAAATTTACTTTCATTTTTCTTTCTTTCTATCTTTCTTTCTTTCCTTTCTTTCTTTCTTTCTTTCTTTCTTTCTTTCTTTCTTTCTTTCTTTCTTTCTTTCTTTCTTCTTTCTTTCTTTCGTTGTTTTTAAGATTAAATAATTGGACCCTCCTTTGGATTTATGCATGGGTTTTGTTTTCTTAGCTTATGTGAGAAAGCAATTTCACCTTAACAAGGTGCTTCATATATTTGCCTAGGATGGTTGAAATAGTCTTCCTTGAATGAAATCCTATCTCCTATGTACTTACACCAAACAACCTTTCCTTGGTTTACTACTGTAAAAATGTGTGTCTTTTAATGGGGTTGTAGATACTCATTGCTTATCTTGACTTGAATGATTAATGGTTAATATTGCTTTATTAATGAGAATATAACAGAAGAATATTTCATGTAGGAGTCAGGAAGAGAATCACGCTGAGTTAGACCCTTATCAGATCCATCATAGAGGCTGCCATGGTGGCTCATGCCTATAATCCCAGCACTTTGGGAGGCTGAGACAGGAGGATTGCTTGAGACCAGGAGTTTGAGGCCAGCCTGGGCAACATGGTGAGACCCTGTCTCTATAAAAACAAAAAAACCTCCTGCAAATCCCTTATTGAAATCACCTCGGGTAAGTCACATAGTCTCTTTGGACCTTAGATTCATCATTATAAAACGAAGGATTTGGGCTTGATGTGTGCCACGGGCCTTTTCTAGCTCCGGAGTGCTAATTAGTTAACTCCTAGAATTATGACTCCTTAAACCTTTAGAGTTTTTTTTTTCTTTTTTACTTTAAAGAAAAATAACTTTATATCTAGTGATCGTATATAAATAAGTCTTTACTAATTAGGATATGTTTAACTTCTTGATTCATTTTGTCAAAGATAAAGCTGCGTACTAGCTTAAATTCTAAGGACAGATATTCATCAGTAATACACTTTTGCAGTGGGGAAGAGAGTCCAGTATGAACTGGAGTCAACTTCAATTTGCAGAGATGACCGGGATTTTTAAGAGAGAATGGCAGGGGACTCGGCAGGGCAGATAAACAGGGGATCTGTAGAGTCAAGGAAGTGAAAAATTTAAAAAGATTGGTAAAATATGCTGATTAGGCCAGCTGTGTCTGTTAGCTGGCACTGTGACTGGGGAATAGAGACCCTGTGTTTCCTGATGGTTACATTTTTCAAGAAATGGCTTTCAGGTCCTTGAGAAAGACACTTCTGAGTTGTAGGAGTCCGGCTCAGAGGGACAGAGGAAGGATTCACAGTTGTAAGCCCTTTTTAGTAAAGAGGTTGATCAGGGCCTGTCTTCAGATGTTGGCTAGAACAAACAGCAAATTCTTTGGCAGCCTGGAGCTTTTAAGGGGCAGACACTTTAAGGGAGGCTAGGGTCATCCTAGGGAGGTGACCTTGAGCTGTTAGAAATGTCAGTGTTTAAGTCTTTTAATGTGAAAGGATGGGGTAGACCGAATCATTTGTTTGGAGAGTGCCTAGTTTTTAAAGGCCCAGGTTGAGGCCTGGTCCAAAGAGGGCTCAGAGGAGCGTGGGTAGATTTTTATCAAAGAGATTTTTGTTGTTGTTAATTTTAATCTTCTATTCATTATGCCGTTTGGGCAAGGAAGTAATCATAGTGTAAGCTTTAGACCTTTACATTTGTGCCTAAACTAGAGGATAGGTGGGAAGGAATGGAGAGAACTGGGGAAGCTGACAGCTTTTATATGTCCAAAATTTGGAATTTGTCAAATAGTTTAGGTTTTTAAAAGAAAATAAATATTGGTGGGTTTTTACACAGTTTTTAACAGTATTTGTGCCATGTTAAAGGACTGTATACGGGCCAGGGGCAGTGGCTCATGCCTGTAGTCCCAGGACTTCGGGAGGCCGAGGCGGATGGATCATGAGGTCAGGAGATCAAGACCATCTGGCCAACATGGTGAAACCCCATCTCTACTAAAAATACAAAAATTAGCTGGGTGTGGTGGCGTGTACCTGTAATCTCAGCTACTCGGGAGGCTGAGGCATGAGAATTGTTTGAACCCTGGAGGTGGAGGTTGCAGGGAGTCTTATTACAGCCTGGGTGACAGAGCAAGACTCCTTCTCAAAAAAAAAAAAAAAAAAAAAAGAGAAAAAAAAGGACTGTATTCTGCACCTTACCTTATGTATCTACAATTACAGATGTAAAGAAATACTTCCTCACTGATGAAAGGTTAACTTTAAAGATGAAAGTGGCAGTGAGACAAAATTTATACAGGTTGAGAACCCCAAATCTCAAATCTGCGATGCTCCAAGATGCAAATGTTCCAAAATGTGAGAAAAACAAATCTCAAACACTTCTGCTCTCAAGCATTTTGAATAAGGTGTACTCAACCTGTATTAGGTTATATATCTGTCCCCATATGGAGACCCATTGTAAACCTTGCTTTACTAGCATGGTTTTGTGAGAAGGCCAAACACCTTTGAATAAGGTGGTTCACATCAAATACTTATAAGAAACTGTCTTATGCCCTTTACTATGAAGCTAGAATTTAGCCATAGTCTTTGTGTTTCTTTGTTTCTTTGGACTTGTTACAGTTTTACTTTCTGTGATTATAATTATCTGTCTCTGGTGATCTGTGTCTATTTATCTTTTTTTTTTTTTTTGGAGACTTTTTTTTTTGGAGTCTTGCTCTGTGACCAGGCTGGAGTACAGTGGTGCAATGTTGGGTCACTGCAACCTCGGCCTCCTGGGTTCAAGCGATTCTTCTGCCTCAGCCTCCCGAGTAGCTGGGACCACAGTTGCGCACCACCACGCCCGGCTGATTTTTTTGTATTTTTAGTAGAGACAGGGTTTCACCGTGTTGGCCAGGATGGTCTGGATCTCTTGACCTTGTGATCCGCCTGCCTCTGCCTCCCAAAGTGCTGGGATTACAGGCGTGAGCCACCGTGCCCGGCCTATTTACTTTTTATACAGCTTTGCCACTTTTGCTTTTAAAAATATTAGGAGGACATTTTCAAGTATCTGAAGAAAATATTTTCTTCTTTCTTCTATATTTTTTACCCACATGCTACTGCTCTCTCTAGTTGCAGTTCCATGGAGTGACTAGTTAATATCCTGCCTGCTGAAACAGTTTTGTGTTCCTTTAGAAATTCAAAAGAAAAGACATCATTGAACTTTCAAAATACATTTTTGGATGTCATCTCAGTATGAACATAAGGAGAGTATAGTGAATGCAGTATTACAGAATAGGCATGAGTTTGACAAGACAACATCAAGATTACTTTGGCCAAAGCCACTGTGATCTTCAAAGACTCTTTGCATTGTAAAATGTACAGTGTACTTTAAAAGATGGAAAAATCACTTTTTAAATAGTTATTGTTTGTCACTAGGTTAAATTTTTTTTTCAAGATTCCTTTTCAAAATAAATCTATGTGGTGCCAAAATGAGTTTGTTATAACTTGTTTACATAAAATTGAATGAAATGGGAAAAAAGTCTTTAAAATCTTATGGAGAGAATATGTTGTAGGTTAGGAACTAGAGGTGTGTGTTTATGGTTTACTTGGATAACTGTTTTGCTGCTGATGAAATATTCTTCTAAGTGGTGAGTACACACCTGCCCAATAACCATCATTACTTCAGATATTCTCCTTTATAAAATATTCTTGGTATATTTGGATCTAGAGGAAAGGAATAAGAAGGGAAGAGAAATGAGTATATGCAGAATGAGAGTTGCTAAAACTCATTGAAATGTTAGTTGCTGGTCAGCTATATACCAAATAATAATGATTCTGTATATTGTTAGAATGAGAAATGTTTGTATCAGACCTTTGCACGTATGTAGAAGATGCCCCAACCTGGCTGGATTTGCTTAAGACTCGAAGCTCAACCAAAATTCCTCTCTTTGAAATGAGAGAGAGAGAGGTGTTTTTTTGTTTTGTTTTGTTTTAACATTTCGACGACTGTCTTTATTGTTAATCTTGGTTTGGCCTCTATTACCTTTAAAGGCTGAAATAATTTAAGACTATTTAAAGGAGCTCACTTGATCTCGCTCTCTCTCACTCGTGTACGGGCGCGCACCCGCCCCCCCATCTCTCTCTCTCTCTCTCTCTCTCTCTCTCTCTCTCTCTCTCATACTCTCTTCTCCCTCCCGCCCCCCACCCCATCTCTCTCTTTCCTCTCTCTCTCTCTCTCTCTCTCTTTTTTTTTTTTTTTTTTGAGGTGGAGTCTGGCTCTATAGCACAGGCTAGAGTGCAGTGGTGTGATCTCAGCTCACTGCAGCCTGTGCCTTCCGGGTTCAAGTGATTCTAAAGGAGTTTTCTTCACAAAGACATAGTATGCTTCTTTCTCAGTCTTAAGAGAAAGGCTTTGACCTAGAGACCTTTATCATCCAGTATTTTCTATGCCAGGATCACTAGGACACTTAGAGTAAGGATTCTGGGGAAGCACCAGGAAGCGATTGACTCAAGTATTAGGATTTGAGGCAAAATGGACTTAACATGCTCATCTAGATTTTCTTTATCTGAGGTCATTTAGTCTGTTAAAAAAGGTTGGGCACAGTGGCTCATACCTGTAATCCCAGCACTTCAGGAGGGTGGATCATTTGAAGTCAGGAGATTGAGACCAGCCTAACCAACATGGTGAAACCCCATCTCTACTAAAAAGAGAAAAAAATTAGCATGGCATGGTGCTGCATGCCTGTATTCCCAGCTACTCAGGAGGCTGAGGCCGGATAATCGCTTTTACCCTGGGGGACGGAGGTTGCAGTGAACTGAGAGCAAGACTGTCTCAAAAAAAAAAAAGAAAGGCAAGACTTAATTTTAGCATACTATATTCTCTCCATTCCTGTAAGAGTTCCTATTTGTTATTTTTCTACCTTCCCTGTCCCCCTTTCACACATTCTGTATTTTCTTTTCTCAAATCACAATTCAGTACGTTTGTTTGGAAATATAGATCTATACCTCTCAAGTTTAAAAATACTCTGTGAGTAGAGAAACCTGAAATTCCTGGAGTTTGGATAAGGATTCTCTTACCTTTGAGTTGATAAATAATTCTTCCCAGTGAAGAGTGTTGATTATTTTTATATTATTGCTTAAAGAAAGGATTTGCTTAACAGCTTTGCAGTTTGAAGTTATGGAGACTTTCTAAACTATTGAAAAGAATGGTATGTAAATACCCTGGGACACGAGTTATCAATTGATTTTGCCAAAAATCTTTCCAATTATCAAAGCTGGTCTGAGGATCTGTTTTGGCCTAATTTTGGCTTTTCTTACCCCCTTGATAATATTCTACCTGTTGTATTATCCTTTCATTAAATATTTTAATATTGTTTTATATATTATTTTACTTAAAAAATAAGCAAATGAATATAGAAAGTAAGAAAATTATGACATAGTTATGGCAAATTGGTTGAAATACTACCTTCTAATGCAGTTTTTCAAACTGGGTATTGTCACTCAGTACGTAGACAATTTAATGGGTCATGATTAGCATTTAAAAAATCTGAGTAGAATAGAAAATATCAGTGTATTGCAAATGGTAAAGTTATTTTGTGAAACCTTTGACTTACATTGAGTTAATTGAAAACACGTGTAATGGGTTGTGATGTAAATACGTGTATAGTACTGTTACGATTTTAAGTTTGAAACCCAGTGAATTGTAGAAGTGGAGCTTTGGAAAATCTTGGGATCTAATCACTTTGTAAAATAGGGAATATTTCGTTTGTGTCTTCAGGCAAGAGGTTAATAGTTTCTTGTGATCTTTGTCAGTTCTGAGTTGTTGACTAGTTTAGAAGTGAAGCTTAAACTAAACCCAGTAGACTACTACAGTGTTAAAATACATATGAAAAGTCAGGCATAGAATCTAATGAATATTCCTGCCTCTTACAAAGGAATATTTAGTACCTAATTTATGATGACCTCTTATTCTACCATATCGAAGGGCAGCTATCATTAAAGCAGTGCTTTTCACTGAATGGTTTTGCTGACCTGCATCTGTGGATGGCAGAAACATCAAAGAAAATGATCACAAGTGGGGAAGGGAGATATTTTAAAATGCCTGACTGCAGTAACTCCTATACTAATGTGACATCATCTCTATCCCCCACAAACCCTTGAAAATACTAGTTTTGGAGGAAGAGAGAAGTCTGGTGGCTAGGAAGTAGCTATAACCTATTGATCATTGTATACTTTATAAGGCAGTGATCAGAAGATATTGTTTCAAGGAATGGAAGGTTGTTTGAGTAGCACTGATGACAGATGCTTATCTTAAGGCAAACTTAATATATGTTACACAGTGTACAAAATACCCTTTGGTGGACTTTTGAATGTGTTCTTATTTAATTTTTAATAAACTGTAGATATGTTTAAATATTAAGACTAACTTTTAAGAAATTTGCTATCTTATGTGATTCACATATCATGTACAAGTGTATGGTTACATGAGATAAACCTGGAAGATGACATGTGAAAAATTTAATTTTGGTAGTCTCAGGGTAAGAGTTATTGGGGAGCTTTAAATTTTAATTTTGTCTGTGTTTTCAGATTTAAGTATTAATGTAATTGCACAAATTACACATTTTTAAAAAGTGAAGTGAATTTATACAATCCAAAAGTGGTTTGTTTCTTTCTGGAATGAGCAAAATAAAATTAGCTATAGCCTGAAGCATAGGGAATCTAAATGTTGACATCCAAGGTGAGTGATATAACAATGCCGGGCACAGGGTGAAATGGTAGGTAAATCAAAATGTTAACGTTTTTCTTGAAAGCAACTTGAGTTTCATTATAGTTCCCAGAAGAGGATAACCAATTCTCATTTCATACCAAGTAAATTAAAATATTTCCTTATGAACTTGCAACTTAGTGGTTGGAGTTACACACTAATCTCTTTCCTGCTTCCATCTCCTGTTAGAATGCCAGAGTAAAAGTGATCCGATTCTAGTCACTTTTGAAAGTGAAGAGTTGTAGGTTACAGCCGAATTTTGAGGCTCTACAGTAAGGAACAGAGTGAGTCTGACAGATTTTTAAGCTCTTCTTATATATGTTTTATTTTAGAAATGTAGGGACTGTGCACAAATAATTTAGAAATTACCGATTCCAGTGCAAAAAATTTGTCAGGATAGTGGAATTTGTAAGCTTGTCATACCTTGATTTTTTAAATTCACCTTTCCCCAAAAGAAGGCAACTGCTGCTCTTAGGACAAAGTGTTTGAATAGAGTATTCCTGCTTTTGTAATCCTTTTGACATGATTGCTGTTGTATACTCTTTGATTTCTTCAAAGCCAAAGCCCAAGAGGGATTTCTCAAGTGTTACACACACACATTTTGGTCATGTGTTTGTTAAAAGGGGACAGTTCAACTCATCAGGCTCTCCTTAACCATTATGTGTCTGTTGGTAGGTATCTGTTGGATGGTTGGGTGTTTGAAATTCAGAATATCCACAAACCCACCCAGAAGTGACAAATGCTAATGTTTTGCCTTTTTCCTTATCACATTAAAACGGGTACTGAAATGTTGTTACCCCGGTCATCATCTTCCCATCTCAGAGACAAACACTCTTCTTCTTATCCTTGTAGTTATACTTTTTATTATGAATGGGCATTTATATAAATATTGTTATGATTCTGTATTTTGTACTAGTCAATCTACAGCTTGTTTTCTTTTAAATAATGCTTTTAGAAACTAATCATGTTGACATGTTGCTCTTGTTCATTTTAACTGTAATATTCCATTATAACTAATGTCTAGATTTACCTAGAACAATCTCAGTTTATGCATTTTGTGCCAGTGAAAATATTAATAGCACCTCTCTGTACTAAACTGGTACTCTTCTAAGTGTATCAGTTTGTTTGATGTATTCATTGGTCACCTTCATTATTATATGCCCTAATTTATCTAGTCCCTTGTAGATGGACATTTGTTTTCAACTGCCATTTTTATTCCGCCGTTGCAACCCTGTGTTTTTTTTTTTCTCTCTCTCTTTTTTCTAGCACTTTCTTGAATATGTTACAAGAATGTTTAAACTGTTCTTTGTGGTGTAACCTCCTTTGCTATCAAATGCAAGCAAGACTTGGGCAGC
>CAUYLG010055058.1:0-23224 GCA_963573385.1 Cacajao melanocephalus
CACCAGGGAACATTTTCAAAGCTTTTATGATGTCTTTTATGCTGCTTCACATTTTGATTTTGAGAGGGGAAAATTGCCCTGGAGGAGAAATCCTTCAGAAAGAAGAAGAGAGGGAACACAAGGACTCAGGGAAAAAAAAAAGTTTGCAATCGTGTATTATATCTGCTCATCTTCTTCTTCCTTTTTATTTTCTTAGAAAAATAGCAACAAAAATAGGTATTATTCTTTTCGCTGTGACTCTACAGGAACTTGTTTCATTAATTTATTCCCACTTCTTTGATATGTTTTAACTCTCTATTGGTCTCTTTCTTGTAAGCTACAAGTCTTTCCTATCTTAAAAATACCTTTCAGTGGTTCTGATTGTCCTGTACACATAGTCACAATCTTATAGGTCTCCTTATTTCCTCTTCTAAATTTCTCGGAAGAGCAATATACATATGTTGCTTTTAATTCCTCACAAATTACTTACTTCTTAACCATTTGGAGTGTACCTCAACCATCTGTGTGGCATTTTCGCTATTGACCTCACATGCTTCCTCTAGCAATGCAAGGTATCAAGGAGAAGAGGTGGACTCTGTACTCTCTTCTTCTTGATACTGTATTTTCCTATTTCATTTTGCTCTACCAGCCCCTGCAAAAGAAGGGATACTTGAATTTTTTTGGTACAATTTCTTTTTCCACTTGATGCTCTTTCTCTAGAGATGTTTACTTACCCCTTTGAAGGGAGAAATTATCTTTAAAAATTACAGTCATGATTATTTCTTGAGTATCACATTTACTTTAAAACATCTTCTGGACACCTTCAAATTTACCATAAACAAGATTTTACTCAGTATTTCCTTTCTAATTTCAACTTGGTTTCATATCTTGATTTATAACATGGCTAACTTTTCAGTCACTCAGGCATAGTCTATTGATTCATTTCCCCCAATTTTTCACATTTCTCATGTTTTAATGAGAAGTGTGCTTTCCTATTGCCTAAGACACCCAGGACCATTTCCCTATTTGAGACTGTCATAATGTCTGTCTTAGGCTACTAGAATAATATCATATAGCAACTTCCTTTATTAGGTTACCTCAGTTATTGTCAAAAAGTCATAAAATCCAAGAATTTTGCAATCCTTTTCTCTTTCAAATCTCTAATATATTTGTTTCCAGTGAATTATGTCACATTGCATGCCTGACATTCCCAGTCATCCATGATCTGATTCTATCAAACCTCTGCAATTGTAACTTGTACTGTATGCTTTCTCAATATCCTCAAACTTGGTATATTGTTCTTTCAGGTGCCTGCATTTCCTTCAGCCAAAATAGCTATCCCCGTTTAATCATCTCTCAAAATTCTACACATTCTCTAAGGCTCAACTAAAAGAGCAGCTTCTTAATGTCAAGCTCCCCTGCCACACTGAGCATAGGGACCCTACTTTTCCATTTCAGGCATAATTAAATTCTGCATATTTCAACCAAACACTACACTGTTATATAAATTTTATAAAAAATTATCAGGAGGTTAAAACATGGGCTTTGAGACTCACATGTGATCAAACAGAATCACATGTAGTCAGACAGACCTGGGCCCAAATGATATCTTTGCCATTAACAGTATGGTTTTGAGCAAGTTACTTAACCTTTTGGCACCTCTATTTTCTCTATATAAATATTTCCATATGTTCTTGTGAAGATTAAACAAGATAATATCCATGCTTAGTGCTTGGCAAAGGGTTAGAACTAATCAAAAAATAACCATCATTAATATTATCTTCATTGTGCTTGACATGAAAAGAGATAATCAATTTAAAAGGTAAATAAAACTCCATGATACTTTACAAAATTTTTATTACAGATTTACTGAGGATTTTGCCTATACCAGCCATCCAGATTCCTTCTTTGAGTTGCTCCATCACAGAGGAAAGTTTGTTTCTCTTGTGTATAAAATACTTGCTTGAACTAAATAATTTATGTTTTTCCAAATTAAGTGGCCCTGGGAGAAAAACAGTTTGCCTCCCATAACTAAGCTACCATCATGGACTTATTGTCTTGTCAGTTTCTTCATTTCAACATAAAGCACTAATAACTGCTCAGGTTCACATGAAACTGTGGCCTTTCTGAAGCACTGAGTATCTCTAAAATCATATATGATTTCCCCACAGCTGAAATATCAAGGCCCCATCAGGCCGTAAAGAGACCTAATTATGTTTGCAATAACTTGGGGAGAGAGCCAGAGTGTCACTGTCCTCCAGTCATTGTCTTTTGTTATTGAACAATTGCATTTGCTGGACAGGTTTCCTTTATCAACTTTTGAAATTCTCCCTTGTTACAATGATCCCCAGAATTTCTGGGGACATATTATAGGCAGAAGTCATTTTCTAATCATGTGGACTTCTTGGAATTAAAGCTCACTATCGCTCTCATTTCAAACCACAAAATTAGCATGTCGTTAAATATAGCATATAAACAGCCACAGAAGCTGATAGACCATAATCCATCCAGCACTACCTTCACTTCTCTTCAATCTTGGGGAAAAGGTAAGAACTGTAGATACAAATTTCTTGTATCTTCTGTTAACCATTTATTTCAAAGTAGCTTGAGCTATAGAAAGAACACAGTTGCTTAAAATACAGTGTTTTAAATAAATATTTAAGGTAGTACTGCAATTATTTTCAACACTTTGGCTAAAAAAGATAGAAGTGTACAGAAGAATTTTGTAAAAAATGTTGCAATGACATATAGCCTTAATGAGTTAAGAAAATGTAATAACTAATTTTATGCATATATATGTATATATAGATACATATTTAGTATGAGGCTAGTTAATAGTTAATATTAAGAGGAGATTCAATTTTTAAATTAATTTTCCAATTTGATTTAGCATATCACAATCATAAAAAGAAATATGTCTAAATTATAGTATGGGTAGATAAATAATTACTGGAAAAGCTTTGTCCAACAGGTAGTTTATGGTGGTAGCATACTGAGTCAAGAAATGGAGGTAATGGTTTGGGGACATTTACTACTTTAAATGTTTATTAACAATGTTCTTAAAAGAGTTTACTCATCAAACTTGTCTAGAGCCTCAAACTTCCCAGTTTATTATCTAGTTTATAATATTTCAAAACAATATTAAAATGAGACAGAAATACAGAATTAAGTAAAAAGAAACAACGTGGTTTACTTTGTAAGAAAATTCTTAATGGGGTAGAGAAGACTTGGAAACCATAAACAAAGATAACAGATGATATAAAAGAAAAAGTAGCTTAGAAAATACCAGTTGATAATGAAGCTCTGGCTTAAAAATTAGTATATAAAATGCTACTTATAAAATACAGAAAATGCTGTGGGATCTTCCCCGTGTGTAATGATATATAATAGAGTGCTATATTCTTTTTCTGAACCATGAGATAAAAAATTTGGAAACTTATGGCTATCTCAAAGTAAAATTAATAAAGAATTATTTAACATTCATAAAAATCTAGAAAAAATATTTATTTTCTATAATAGAGAATTATGTTCAACTTTCAAATATTAAAAAGAACATTTTCAAATTAATTAGAGACATTTTTCATGAAGTATTTTTAGCTCAAAAATTGAGTTTCAAAATCTGAGAATGAAGATTGAGTGTCAAGTCACATTGTGGCACAAACATTATTTTGAAATTAATTATAAAAAAACGTAAGAACACATAATAAGGAGACAATTTGGTATATTTTGGTCCAAAATGTTAACATATATTTTGCAAGAAGAGGTAGTCCCAAGCTTGGCAGTGGGCAAGAGGCCCTGATCTCTTAGTAGATCATCAAAAAACCTGTGTGTATATTTTAATACAGAGAAAAGAAGAAGCCTAATGTATAATCTCTAAAGTCATGTGTCATAAAGGAGAAAGAACAGAGATTAGCTATGTGGGGAAGAAGACTGCATAGTGGGTATAAATGGAGCAGAAACAAACTTAATAGTCCAACAAAGTCTCTGGATAGTGACATAAATTAGGAAAATGTTAAAATGAAAATCTCAGTCTTACTGGAAATGAGAAGAAATAATTAAACTAAATATTCATGATAACCGTTTGGTGAAAAAAAAATAAAATGTGACTTTTTTGTACACATTTTCTTGATCAGTCTCTTCCAGTAAAATTGAGGCTCCATGAGGGCTGAGACTTTAACATTTTGTTCATTCCTGCAGTCCAGTTTCCTAGACAGTGTCTGGCAAGAATAGATTCTAAAGAAATATTTTTAAATTAATGAATACATCTTTCCATATGTATTTATAACTTCTTCATGCCTTTTGAAAAATTCGATACTGTAAATGAGACTTTTTTAAAAGTGAGGTTAGAGTTGTTAGCTGAAAAATCTGAATAGCTAGCAATGAAGTTTGGAATTTGATAAATGAGAGTAACAAGCCAAAATAGATTTTGACCTCAGTCATATGGTATAACTTCTATTTATCATTTATTCTGTTTTTTTTCTAAAATGAAGACATTTTTGTTATACATTATCTCTTTTTTGAAGAAAAAGTAACCTTACCTAAATAAGAAAATATATCCAATTGACCAATCTATCACCATTCCATTTTTTCTCCATTCACAGGACTTAGTAGCCATGAAGATTCTCATTCTCACCTGCCTGGTGGCTCTTGCTCTTGCAAGGGAGGTATGTGCACAAGAAAAAGTTCCTAAACAATCAAGAAATAGTGGACTATATGCCTATGTGTAGAGAATAACATCACCAACATTTTCTACTGTATAAATAATGAAGAATCTCATGAGAATTATCTTGGCTTCTATCAAAATCATTTATATTTACCCACTGTGTCAACAGTTTCCCATAGGGCTCCAAATGCTTCCTAAACCAATGTGCTGCTAGTCACTAAAGAAAAAGCAAACAAATCAATAAGTAATACAACAAATGATAAAATGGCAATAAAATATGATATTGCATAAATACGATTGCACACATGCTCAACCTAGATAAATATATTATTCCAGTGACAAAAATATATATATATCTTGTACTCTAAGGCACTGGGTCAAATCCTGTGTCTGTCTATACAAAGACATTGATAGGGTGAAGTAGAGACACAATCATAATCACGATCATCAATATATTTATAGTAGTATAATGAAAAGTATCTAATACAAATAGAAGTGACTATTTTTCTGTTACCCATCAAAAACTCTTTAATAAATGTAAGATAAAATATATTAATAGAAATTACTAAATAGAAAAAACATTAAAGCAATTACCTTTCAAGCCTCAAAAGTCATATTTTTTATCATATTTTTGAAAGAGACAGCTCTGCATAAATGATGTAAAAATTAAGTAGGATATATGTTTAACAATCAGTCAGCTATAGAAACTAAACTTTTAAAAATATTTTTAGAGGGAAGCACCCAGTGTATCCTCTGAGGTAAGATTTTTTTTCAGAGAAGATTTATGAACCATAAAATAGTAAAATTCTCTAATGATCTGGAAGACTTAGCTGGTTGTCATTTTTTTTTCCCCACAGACTGTAGAAAACCTTTCAAGCAGTGAGGTAAGATAACATTCTACCCAATTTTAGAACAGTAAAATCCTGTGCTATCTTTCTATGACATTACATCATGGCAGTTAAGCTAATGCAGCTACGTTAATGACATATAAATTCTGGTCTATATTTCCTTTATATATGTTTAGGGACAATAAATGTCTGGATAATACAACATTGTAGACCTTTCTGAATTGGCTTGATACTTGAAATTGTGCCATTTTGCTTCCTTTTTTTAAATGAACTATACAGTACTATTTTCTGTCTTGAACTCTTTTAACTCTAAACTCATTCACCTTAAGCATTTATTGAGAGCCTTCTATGGGTTAGACATTGAATAGGAACTGTGGTAGAAACTGAAATGATAGCGATGCCAGTGGTAGTTAAGAGCTTGCAAAGTAGTAGGTAGGCAGAAATGCAAAAGAACATATTTTATAATTACAATAGTCACTTTATAAGAAGTAACATAGTATAGACCTAAATCTACTGGAGAGAGTCGGGTAGCTATTTGTTCTTACACCACTCTTCTTGAGTGTGTGATCACTTGATAAGTAAATGGTACATCAACAGACTTTGTCTCTTCACAAAGGTTATATGATCCTTAAGGAAAGTGTTTTTAGTTCTTATGATTAATTTGAAGTGAACTAAAAATGATTAAAATAATGTATCAATTGTTATTGGAATCTATTTTCAATGAGTATTTCTTTTTTAAAAAATCAGATGGGGTTTTAGAGATCATTTCTTCTCAGGGAATGATCATGGTAGTAGAGAAATTAGCATCTATTAATTTTTTTTTGTACAATGACCTTGACTGCATTCATCTGACTTTCTTTTATATAACAAACTTATATAGAACAGTGTAATATATAAGCTTTAATGATTATACAAAATTATTAATTTTATCAAACAATTAATGCCTTTATTTCCTGATTTATATTCCAAAGTAAGAATTACTAAAACTAAATCTGATTTTATTTTATATTTTTCTGTAGGAATCTATTACAGAATACAAGGTAAATTTTCACATTTAAAAATGTACATATTTTCAAAATTTCCTGTTTAATTTTTACACATGGTAACATATCTTTATATATGATTTATTTTTAGCAGAAAGTTGAGGAAGTTCACCATGAGGAACAGCAGCAAAGAGAGGTAATTTGTTCATGATAAGTATATTTCTAAAGTTATTATAAAATATAATACAAAAATATTTATAATGGATATGTTGATTCTAAAGAATGACAATAAAATAAATGCCGTATACCCAGCAACCACTGTAAAAAATTAAACATTGACAAAGTCAATATGTTTTCTAGGATATGCATGCATTTTGAAACTCATAATTAATTTCTAGAATATAGACTAAATACATAATGATATTACTAATGGTATATCTGTTTTTAGTAAGTGCACATTAGTGGGAATATTTCCAGGTTGCTAACTATGATCCTCTTATTCTCAAGGTGGTATGGTAATGAAAGGGTGTATACAACTGGTAAAAATTCTATGTAGAATTAGTGCCATATTGCCTTTATTCCCTTAAGGAAAACACAAAATCCTGGATTTCATTAAATTACATTTATCATGATGTATTTACCTAGTTATAATTTTCAGTTGCTTTGTGTATCAGTGAATTGTTTGGTGCTCACATAAATTAGTTTTAAAATCAAATTTAAGTAAAAATATCGATGTCTCTTGAAAGACTCAAGAAAACTATCTTCTCCCAAGGGAAGAAATGCAAGAATTTGGCCCCTGTTAAACTACTTCCTGAGGTTAGCCACACATTAAGACTGATTTTCTTTTTTATTAAACCAAACCAAAACAAAAATAAACCTTGAAATTGTCCCTCTAAGTCTTTTTAAATCAATCTCTTTTCAATATATGAAAAGAATTCTGTCTATTATTGGCACAATTGTGTTGAAAAGTAAATGGTCTCTGAAGACCAAAGTGTACAGCTACAGCTATCCAGGCAATTCAGGAAAAGGTAAGCAAAGAGTTTCTGAAATATCCAAGCATTGATTTCACTTTGGCCTGTGGAGTTACCCATGAAGTGACTGGATTAAAATCTTTTAACAAACATTTTATTCATTTTTCTTCACAAAACTCAGGATAATTTCTTAATCAAAATAAGTGTAAGATTTTCTTCCTTTTTACTCATTTATCGTTGTCTAAAAGAGAGATCAGTTCATTAAGAATGGCAATTATCGCTGAATCAAGGACTTCAACGATTCTTTTTCCTTCTTTCCAGGATGAACGCCAGGATAAAATCCACTCCTCTTTCCAGCCACAGCCTCTAATCTATCCATTCGTTGAGCCTATCCCCTACCCTTTCCTTCCACAAAACATTCTGCCTCTTGCTCAGCCTGCTGTGGTGCTGCCTGTCCCTCAGCCTGAAATAATGGAAGTCCCTAAAGCTAAAGACACTGCCTATGCTAAGGGCAGAGTGATGCCCATCCTTAAATCTCCAACGATGCCCGTTTTTGACCCTCAACTCCTGAAACTCACTGCTCTTGAAAATCTGCATCTTCCTCTGCCTCTGTTCCAGCCCTTGATGCACCAGGTCCCTCAGCCTATTCCTCAGACTCTTGCGCTTCCTCCTCAGACTCTTGCGCTCCCTCCTCAGACTCTTGCGCTTCCTCCTCAGACTCTGTGGTCTGTTTCTCAGCCCAAAGTCCAGCCCATCCCTCAGCAAGTGGTGCCCTACCCTCAGAGAGATGTGCCTGTTCCAGCCTTTTTGGTCAACCAAGAACTTTTACTTGACCCTACCCACCAGACCTACCCTGTGACTCAGCCATTTGCACCAGTTCATAAGCCCATTAGTGTAAGTCCAAATTTACTGACTTTGCTGTTTCATTTAAGATGTGTATGTGATGGTAGAATGAAAGAATAAATGCACAGTAAATGAATAAAAAAACAGTTTAGTTAAGTGATCCTTAGTGCTGACCTATACAGTAGAATCTCCTGGAGAAATATTCCCTTGCAAATCCCAATGCCTATGCCTACCCAGAGATTCTGATATAATTGTTCTGGCTTTCTGTGTAGAGGAAACTGAGTGTTGAGGTGAAAAGAAAAAAAAAAATTGCATGAATTCTGAATTAATTAGTCTGTTGAGAATTCTCATTTAGATAAAGTAATTAAGGCTTACAAAAGCCAGAATTAAATTTAATAATATTATTGAATTTGGAATAAAAATGCTAAACAATGTTCTATCATTTCCCTTGTTCACATCTATTTCACACATGCCTTACTTCACATTTTGTTTTTGCTATAAGTAGGTATAAAGTCAAAAGACTGAGATGCTTATTTCTCTACTTAAAACATTTTCAAGCAAGTTTTCTTACCAAGAAGTTAATTAATTATCGATTTATTTGTATTTGTTTATTTTTTAAGGTCTAAGAGGATTTCAAAGTTCATGTTCCCTCCTCACTTTTGGTAAGTTTTGGGAGTTTGGAGATTAAATTGACCATTTTTATACATGATGTCTTTTTACATTTAATTATCCTAGAGAAGTCCAAGGTAGTGAAAATTCCATACATACAGGAACTTTTTCAAATTAATTATTAACTTATTTTCAGTGGTTGACTATCACTTACTGAACTGAAATTATCTTTTGCATTTCAAATAACTTTTATTTATGTACAATTGACAAATTTGACTGGCTTGCTTTCAAGGGCCTGTATACATATATTTGATTATCATTGTTTTTAGGAAAGACAGAATATATGTCTTATTTTATTTTTATAGAAATACATTTGCCTTTTTATCAAAAACCTACTTGCATTTTTATTTCTAACCTTCATAAACTATGTATTTACTTAAAATTGTCTTTTAATTCATGAGTCAAAATTACTCTAAGTGTAAAGGTTAAAAAGAGGAGAGAATAGCATTGCAATTCTAAGATATAAAGACTTTTATGATTATGAAAGACTAGAAATTTTACAGAAACAATTTCATGTTAGCTAATATACAAACTTTATATGCCTCCAAACCACAACAGAGTGCAGTTGTAATAAAATGTCTTTTGTGAATTAGTCACATCAAACTTAAAAATGAAGACAGGTGAATAGTTACATATTATAACATAGCTAATTATGTATTTGCTCTCTACTTCACAGAATTGACTGAGACTGGAAACGTGACGTCTTTTCCATCTTTGTATCATGTTATCCCAAATTACGTATGTTTGAATGAATTTACATGAAAAAATGGAGCTTTATTTCTTTATTTATTTTATATATTATATGTCATTCATTTAATTTGCATTTTGACTCATGAACTGTTTACATTTTCCAAACATTAATTCAACTAGTACCACAGAAGTTCAATATTCATTTGGAAATGCTACAAACATATCAAAATATGTATAAAAATTGTTTCTGGAATTGTGCTTATTATTATTTCTTTAAGAATCTATTTCCTTTCCAGTCATTTCAATAAATTATCCTGAAGCATATTTAAGTTGTTCTGTCTTCTTTTTTTTCCAACCAAATTGGTCTCTTTAATGTTAACTTTGAGTTGTTATTAATGTTCAAAATAATCTTGGAAGAATACTTTGAAATTAGAACATTTTGAATTGAATATTAAAAGATATGAAAAAGTAGAAGATAAAAAGGATGCTTTTATACTCCATTTGCTATAGAAAGTTTTGGTTTGTGTCTATTTTTCCAGTGTCATTTTTATAGCTATGCCTTTCACTTTCAAAATGATCCAGCATTAGATATTAAATTTTGTGGTGACCCTGGGAAAAAAGTTTTAAATGTGAAATCTGAAATGTAACTTGTCAGAGGGTAGCTATGTGATGCTGTAAGAGCTTTAATTCCAGGTGGATAAAATAGTCAGTGCAAAGAATTTTACTGAAGTTTTGATCACATATTAGTAACATCATTAGTGTACTGTATAATATGTGATAGATGATCCCTATTGCTCCACATTGCTGACATTGCTTACACGAGAGCACCAAAGCATTATAACAAATCAAAATGAACTGGGAAATGTTGAAGAAAGTGGGCATGTGAAACTCGGACAGCCATTAATTCTAACTGTGAAGTAATTGTTTATTGTGATTATCTCTCTTTCTACACCAACTCCTCCACTTGTACATTCAATTATATCTTCTTGAGTTTATGCAGTGACTCATGTCTATCAATTAACCCATCTTTCTTCTATTTCCAGTGTTTCCTTGGCCTTATTGTAACATAAACATCATGGAAGACTTGCTTATGCTATAATATATTCCATCATTAAAGAATAAAATTGCATCCTTAACACTGTACCTCCAACCCTCTCCCAATTATTTAGATAACTTTATATCAATTTTCATACAAAAATATCCATAGTGCTGTTTCCATATCTCATATCTTATTCTATTATTAAGCCACTTCAATCAAAATTTCGTTCCCCACTGGAACCACTTATTTTCAAGGTTATCAATAATTTTCACATTGCTAATTTGTGTTCATTTTACCCAATCTCTCAGTGTTATTTGGTAGAATTTATCATCTTTATTTCCTTGAAATATCATTCATTTCTTCATTTGAAATCCTAAATCTAATAAACCCTTGGTTTCTTTTTTTTTTAAATTGAACTTTAGGTTCTGGGATACATGTGCAGATCATGCAGGATTGTTGCATAGGTACACACATGGCAATGTGGTTTGCTGCCTCCATCTCCCCGTCACCCATGTGTGGCATTTCTCCCTAGGTTATTCCTCCCTGACCTCCCCCCATCCCTTCCTTGGGCCCCCTCAACAGACCCTAGTGTGTGATGCTCCCTTCCCTGTGTCCCTGTGTTCTCGTTGTTCAACACCAGAACAGAAAATCAAGCACTGCATGCTCTCACTCATAGGCGGGTGTTGAACCCTTGGTTTCTTCTTTAACTCACTATCAACTTCTCAGTCTCCCTTCTTGTTTTTTATCCTTTTCCAAATCCTTAAAGGTTGGAGTACTCTAGGGGTTAGGCTTACCCTGGCTGATCCTGTTAAGTTCCCTGGCTTTAAGTATATTCTTATGCTAACGACTTCCAAATCTATATGTCCAAACTTATTTCTTTTGTGAACTCAAAACTCATGCACTCAGCTGCCTTCTTGATCTCCACATCTAAGTATCTAATTAAAAATCTCATACCTGGCATGGCCTAGCATAGCTCATAATCTGAATCTAGTCCCCAGCGTGATCTTTACTCAATCTTCTCCACATCATTACATAGCTCTATACTCTCTTCTGTCATCAAAAATAAAAACTTTAAAGTCACCATTGATTTCTTCTTTCATTCTTGTTTTGGGTTGGATAGTGCCCCTCAAAATGTCATGTCTTTCTGGAAGCTCATTATTTGGAAGTAGGTCAATTTCAGATACAATTAGTTAAGATGAGGTCATAATGGAGTAATATGGACCCTTAAGCCAATAAGACTGTTACTCTTATAAGAAGAGACATAGACGGAAACATAGGGAAGAATGTCATGTGATGACAGAAGCAGAGATTGTAGTGATGCATCTATAAGCCAATAAATATCCAAGATTTCTGGCAGCACCAGAATTTAAAGCACCAGAAGTTATTCTGAGATCATGTGCCTAGCAACACTTTATTTTGAACTTCTAGCCTCCAAAACTACGAGAAAACAAATTTCGGTTGTTTTAAGTCATTTGGCTTATGATGCTTCATTACAGCAGCACTAGGAAATTAATGCAGCTTTTATATCCATTTATCAATGAGTATAGAAATTTCAACCTAGAAAATATATCTTGAGTTTCTCAACTGCTCGGTAGCTCCACTATTAACGGTTTATATTGACTCATCATCATCTCTTTCTAAAATACTATCATGGCCTCAAAACTGACTTCTCAGTTGCCCCTTCTGCAGATCTTTCACACTAAGTAACCAGAATTATCTTGTATGAGCATAGATTTTCTCAAACCAGTTGCCTATAAGATCTTATATTATCCATCTCTGGCTTCTATCACCCAGCTCATACCTTGATACTTAACACATATTTTCTAAGCTTCATCATATGAATGAGCTTTCTTGGTATTCCTTGATTATGCCAACTTTATTCCTCCTCAGAGGATATGATTATAGAGGAATATATAGATTAAGCACATCAACTCTGTAGTCAAATTTTCTGGGTTCAAATATATGTTCCAATATTTATTTAACTATGGCCTTGTCAAGATTATTTAATCCCTCAGTACCTTACTTTCCTCATCTGTAAATTGGAATAATAATATGTAGCTCTTTAAAGTTGTTGTGTTGAGCTTTAAAAGGTCAAGATAAATAAAACTAATAAAATCTACCTCAGAGATTAAGTGCTATATAATTATTAGCTGCTGACCACAAACTATGAAAATTCAGAAAAGATGAAATAGATAAACTGTGTACTACTCTAACCATTAAAAAGAAATCGATTTTGTAATTTAAAACCTTTCCAGAAGACATGTCTAGGCTCACAGTTTCACAGGAGAATTTTACCAAATATTCCAATAAGATATTATGCCAATTCTACACAATGTGTTTCCAAAAGTAAAAAAGAGCAAACACATTTTATCAAATTTTATAAGGCCAATATTATTCTGATATCAAACTTAGAATGAAGTCAATATTATCCTGATATCAAACTCAGTAAAAACACACACATACACACACAGAGAGAGAGAGAGAGAGAGAGAGAGAGAAAGAGAAACTGGAGAGTAATATCTTTTATGAAATTAGAAGCAAAACCTCTTATCAAAGTATTATCAGTTCAAATCCAAAAAATATATTAAAATGCACTACAACCAAGTGGGGTAGATTCATGGCATGTAAAGTATGTAATATTTGAAAATTAATCAATAGAATCTATTATAGCAAATACTAAAGAGGAAACAAATGATTATATAAATTTGTACTGACACTGGAGCTTCCAAATTTATAAAACAATTACTAATAGATCTAAATAATGAGATAGACAGCAACACAGTCACAGTGGGGGACTTAAGTACTCCACTGACAGCACTAGATAGGTCATCAGGATAGGAAGTCAACAAAGAAACAATGGATTTAAACTATAGTTTAGAACAAATGGACTTCACAGATATATACAGAACCTATCACCCAGCAACTGCAGAATACCCATTATATTCTACAGCGCTTGGAACTTTTTCCAAGATAGACCATATGATAGGACATAAAATGAGCCTCAATAAATTTAAGAAAATCAAAATTATATCAAGAACTCTCTCTGATCACAGTAGAATAACACAGGAAGTTAACTCCAAAGGAACCTTCAAAATGATGCAAATACATGGAAATTAAATAACTTGCTCCTGAATGAGTATTGGCTCAAAAATAAAATCAGGATGGAAATTAAAAATTATTCAAACTGAACAACAAGAATGACACAACCTATTAAAACCTCTGGGATACAGCTATGGTGGGGCTAAAAGGAAAATTCACAGTCCTAAATGCCTACATCAAAAACATTGAAAGAGTACAAGCTGACACTCTAAGGTTACATCTCAAGGAACTAGAGGAACAAGAACAAACCAAACCCAAACACAGCAGAAGAAAGGAAATAACCAAGATCAGATCAGAGCTAATTGAAATTGAGACAAAAAAATACAAAAGATAAATGAAAACAAAACTAGTTCTTTGAAAAGATAAATAAAATTTATAGACCATTGGCAAGATTAACCAAGAAAAGAACAGAAAATCCAAATAACCTCATTTAAGAAACCAAACAGAAGATATTACAACTGACACCACTGAAATACAAAAGATCATACAAGGCTACTATGACCCCACCATTACACACATAAACTAGAAAACCTAGAAGAGGTAGATAAATTCCTGGAAAAATACAATGCTCCTAGCTTAAGTCAGTAAGAATTAGATATCCAGAACATACTGATAACAAGCAGGGAGCTTGAAATGGTAATTTAAAAATTACCAACAAATAAATTCCAGGACCAGATGGATTCAACAAATAAATTCTAGAATGTACTGGACATTCAAAGAATACTTGGTACCAAAACTGTTGACACTATTCCAGAAGATAGAGAAAGAAGGAACTCTCCCTAATTCATTCCATGAAGCCAGCCTCACCCTAATACCAAAACCAGGAAAGGACAAGACCAAAAAAGATAACTACAGACAGATATCCTTGCTGGGAAAGGATTTGGAAAATTAAAACAATACATGACAAAAACTTTGAGAAATAGAAATAGGGAGAAACTTCCTCAACCTCATAGAGAACATCTACAAAACCTACAGCTAACATCATACTTACTGGTGAAATACTGAATACTTTTCCTCTAAGATCAGAACTAGGCAAAGGTGTCTGCTCTCTTTACTCTTCCAGTAACAGAGCACTGAAAATTCTAGTCTGCACAATAAATAAAGAAATAAAAACATGAGGCATACAGATTGGAATAAAACATACAGGTTTATATTGACTCATTTGCACATAACTTATTAGCCTATGTAGAAAAGTCCAAGGAATAAAAAAAAAAATACTTTTGAACTCAAAAGTGAGTTTGGTAAGGTTATAAGGTAAAATATCAACAACCAACATAAAAAACACAGTACCATTTATAATTGCCCCAAAGAAGATGAACTACTTAGGTGTAAATCTAACAAAACAAGTACCAGGATCTATATTTGAAATTGACAATGAAAGAAATCAAAGAATTCTTAAATACTTAGACATACTGTGTTCATAGATTGAAAGACTCAATATAGTAAAGGAATCTATTCTCCTCAAATTGATCTCTAGGTTTCATAAAATTTTCCTTGTTTTTTTTTTTTAAGACATAGACACATTTATTCTAAAGTTAAGATGCAAAAAGAAAGGCCCTAAAGCAGCTAAAGCAAGTTTGAGAAAGAAGAAAATACAAGATAAATCACTTTTCCCAATGTTAATGCTTACATTACAGCTATAGTAATCAGGATGGTGTGATTACCGGTAGAGAGAGAGATCCACAGATCTCAGAAATTTATAATGAATCCATATGTAGGCATATCAAATATATTCAATTAAATTTTGACAAAGGCGAAAAAGCAGTTTTACAAAGTAGGAAGAGACTTTTTAGCAAATAGCACTACATCAATTGAACATCCACAGGCAAATTTTTAAAATAACCTCAATCTCTCATTGTACACAACAATTCGCTTTAAACTGATCAATGGAAAACCATAAAATTTTTAGAAAAAAGGAGAAAATCTTTGTGACTTAGAAGTAGGCAGAGTCCTTTGACACCAAATGATGTCATACACAATAAAATATCCATACAAAAAAACTGAATAATTGAACCCATCAAAATTAGAAACAAAAAAAACACCCTGTTAAGAAGACAAAAGAACAAATTACAGGCTCTAAAATCATATTTGTAAATCATACATCTGATAAAAGAATTACATATAGAATATTATTTAGAAAACTCTAAAAAAATTACAAACATAAACAATCTATTAGAAATTTTGCAAAAGGCACTATGAGACATTTTACCAAAGAAGATCTACATTTGGCAAGTAAACACAAAAAAAGATAATGTTCAACTTATTAGCCATCATGGAATGCACATTGAAATTACAATGTGATATCACTGCCAACCTATTATAATGGGTAAAAAGATGTAGTTGTCCCAAATGCAAACAATCCAGGCCAATTATCCATGGCTGATAAGAATGTAAAGTGTTAAAGCCACTCTGAAAAACAAGTTGACAATTTCTTCCAAAACTAAGCATAAGTATAACAGAGAACTCAACAATTGTATAATTGCACATTTATCTCCAAAGAAATTAACTTTTCAGTAGAAACCAGTATACAAACATTTACAAAAGCTTTACTCATACTATCCCCAAACTAGGAAATACTCAGATGTTTTTCAATGTGTATGTGGTTAAAAAAAAAAACATGGAACATTCATACCATAAAATATTACTCATCATATCAAAAAATACTATTCACCAGCAGCAAAAAAAAAAAAAAAAAAGGCTATTCATATATATAACAACATGGATGGATCTCAAGAAAATTATGTTGGGTAATAAAAGTCAATCTCATATGTTATATAGACTATGATTTCCATGTACATTTCTTTACAACTTCCTGTGAATCTATAATTGTTTCAAAATAAAAAGTTTAAAAGTGGACCATATTTTCTTATTAAGTTTTATTACTAAGATTTTTAGTACTACTGGAATCTTATAAAAATATGTATCTGAAGTTGAGAATCAAGGGGCAACCTACCATTCCTAAAAGTTGTAGTATGTCATAGGAAATAAGAAGATGAAATAATTCAGTCTTTCATTAAAAACCTTTTCTTGGTGGAGGGTGGGTATTCTTCTCAGAAAATATAGACTTGATTATTCGAACCAAGCTTTATGGTGAGCAAAACTAGAAAATATGGATTAAATACTTGAAAATGTCTTTTAAAGACACTGGGGAACAGGCAAGTTAAAAAGTACTTGTATGACTGGGGGAAGAAAATATCCCCTAAAGACAAGTCCAGCATTGGTGCCTTTGTTAAATGCTAGGCATTTTGCAGTAATGAGAGCACAAACTAAAAGCCTGAGAAGCTGACCCACAGACTTAGGATATCAAAATGGTACTTGAGAGCTGCCAAGGATGAGGCATACTAGAAAAATTCCCAAGATATTTGCTGAGTTGATGAAAAATATACTTCACCAGTAAAGTTGAACTGAAAATGGACAAATCTCACTGAAGCCCAGTTTGAATAATATCAGTGCCTGATTGAGTAACTTGAGTGGATTAAGATGCCAACTGGATATCCCTATGGAGAAATTAAGTGTTGATGCCTTCCTAATAGGATACACAAAAATCAATGCAAGATGAACAACAGATCTAAGTGTAAATGGTAAAAAAAATAAAACTTCCAAGAGATAACAGAAAAATATCTTTACTATTTGGGATTTAGAAAATATTTATTAACAATAGCAAGGACTACCAGTCATACATAAATTATTGAAAATTTGGCATCATTTAAGAACTGATAATTACAGGAAACCATTCAGAGACTAAAAAGGCAAGCCAGAGATAGAGAGAAGATATTTGCAAAAACTGTAAATGCTTGTATCTAAAATATATAAAGAACTTCAGATCAGTAAGAAAGACAACCAATAAAATACTGTGTAGGCTCATATAGCAGTATGAGCTAGCCATGCAGGCATATTCTACCTACATTACCAGCCTTATGTTTTAGTGAATATAAAATACACATCTGCATACCATGTGACTAATGGTTCTACTTTCTTCAAGTATTTACTGATAAAGAAAATGGTTATTCAATGACATGTATTAAAGCATGATCAGTAAGACTTTATAACTATTGAGATAGGTACAGGGATCATTCCAATGAGATTTTACAGTGGGAAAGAGAGATTTGGCTCAACTCCAAATACAGCATGAACAAATAGGAATTTATAGCCAAGAAGCAGAGTGATTGTCAGTGAATGAAAAATTTCTAAGAGAAAACAACAGAGGTCAGGGGGATTCTGCCTAAGCTGACCTAACAGGATTCTTTTTTAGAACAGGCCAATATGTCATCACCTGGGAAATTGTGGGACATAAGAAACCTGATTAGATATGGAAGAGAATCACATATCAAGCATGGGGAATTCTTGCTAAGCTGACTCAGTGAGATTCTTTGTTTAAATTGGATTTTACAAGAATGTACACAGATGGGCTTTGAAGCCTGAGTAATGTTTGGTCAAGCAAAAAATCATTGTCAATGCTGGCTTCATCTACAATTCTCAGTCTACCAATGGAGATCATTCAAATTACCACAATGCAAGGAAGCTCAAAACTGCTTATTATCAGGGTTTCTTGTAATGAGTTAGTCATGCAAGCATATTCTAAATGTACAAATAGTGTAAATCATGGAGAACCACCCTCCCTAGACCACTTGAACTTAGGACTTCACGACCAGCCTGGGCAACATGGTGAGACCCTGTCTCTACAAAACATACAAACATTAGCCAGGTATGGTGGAACACACCTGTACTCCCAGCTACTCGGGAGGCTGAGGTAGGAAGTTCACTGGAGACTGGGTGACAAAGGTTGCAGTCAGTAAGGATCACACCACTGCACTCCAATCTGGGCGACAGAGAGAGAACTTGCCTAAAAAAAAAAAAAAAAATGGAAAGAGGGGAGAACTGTGCACACATATAGACAGAGGAAAGATGGCCATGTGAAGATGGAGACAGAAGTTGGATGATGCAGCTACAAAATACAGCTACAAGTTTAGGGATGCCAATGATGGCTAGCAACCACCAGAAGTAGGGAGAGGCAAGGAAGGACTCTTCCCTAAAGCCTTCAGAGGGAGCATGGTCAACACATTGATTTAGACTTCTACCCTCCCAAACTATGAGAGAATGAATTTATGGCTTTTGTTTTTTTTGACCAGTTAGTTTAAACTTCTTTGTTGCAGCATCCCTAGGAAACTAATATAAAAAGGCACCAGATTTTGGTTAGATTTTATTAAAAAACTGGTTGAAATATTGGTTCAAATTATTTATCAAATAAAGAGCTTGAAAACTTAGTTTTACTGAAATTATTGAAAGCAACTTTTGCAAATGGGAAGACATTGAAATTTATTCTTCAAGAGAGAAATTTTTTAAAATTATAAAAGCTCAAATAGATTTTGTATGTTGAACCAGCCTTGCAACCCCAGGATGAAGCCTACTTGATAGTGATGGATAAGCTTTTTGATGTGCTGTTGCATTCTGTTTGCCCGTATTTTACTGAAGATTTTTGCATCAATGTTCATCATGGATATTGGCCTGAAATTTTCTTTTTTGGTGTGTCCAAACCAGGTTTTGGTATCAGGATGATGTTGGTCTCACAAAATGAGTTAGGGAGGATTCCTTCTTTTCTATTGTTTGGAATAGTTTCAGAAGGAATGGTACCAGCTCCTCTTTGTACATCTGGTAGAATTTGGCTGTGAACCTATTTGGACCATGACTTTTTTTTGGTTGGTAGGATATTAATTGCTGTCTCAACTTCATACTTTGTTATTGGTCTATTCAGGGATTCAGCTTCTTCCTGGTTTAGTCCTGGGATGGTGTAAGTGTCCAGTAATTTATCCATCTTCTAGATTTACTGGTTTATATTCACAGAGGTGTTTGTAGTAATATCTGATGGTAGTTTGTACTTCTGTGAAATCGGTGGTGATGTCCCCTCTCTCATTTTTAATGCATTTATTTGATTCTTCTCTCTTTTCTTTTTTTTAATTAGTCTAGCTAGAGGTCTATCTATTTTGCTGGTCTTTTCAAAAAATCAGCTCCTGGATTTGTTGATTTTTTGAGGGTTTTTTGTGTCTCTATCTCCTTCAGTTCTGCTCTGATCTTTGTTATTTCTTGTCTTCTATCAGCTTTTGAATTTGTTTGATCTTGCTCCTCTAGTTCTTTTAATTGTGACAATAGGGTGTCAATTTAAGATCTTTCCTGACTTCTCATATGGGCATTCAGTGCTATAAATTTCCCTCTGGATACCGCTTTAAGTGTGTCCCAGAGATTCTGGTATGTTGTGCCTTCATTCTCATTGGTTTCAAAGAACATCTTGATTTCTGCCTTCATTTCATTATTTATCCAGTAGTCATTCAGGAGCTGGTAGTTCAGTTTCCATGCAGTTATGTGGTTGTGAGTGAATTTCTTCACCCTGAGTTCTAATTTGATTGCACTGTGTTCTGAAAGACTGGTTGTTATGATTTCCGTTCTTTTGCATTTGCTGAGGAATGATTTACTTCAAATTATGTGGTCAATTTTAGAGTAAGTGCGATGTGGTGCTGAGAAGAATATATATTCTGTGGATTTGGGGTAGAGAGTTCTGTAGATGTCTATTAGGTCTGCTTGGTCCAGATCTGAGTTCAAGTCCTGGATATCCTTGTTAATTTTCTGTCTCATAGATCTGTCTAATTTTGACTATGGAGTGTTAAAGTCTCCCATTATTATTGTATGGGAGTATAAGTCTCTTTGTAGGTCGTTAAGAACTTGCTTTATTTATCTGGGTGTTCCTCTATTGGGTGGATATATATTTAGGATAGTTAGCTCTTCTTGCCTTATTGATCCCTTTACCATTTTGTAATGCCCTTCTTTGTCTCTTTTGACCTTTGTTGTTTTAAAGTCCATTTTATCAGAGATTAGGATTGCAACATCTGCTTTTTTTTTTTTGCTCTCCATTTGCTTGGTAACTCTTCCTCCATCCCTTTATTTTGAGTCTATATGTGTCTTTGCACGTGAGATAGGTCCCCTGAATATAGCACACTGATGGTTCTTGACTCTATCCAATTTGCCAGAGAGTTTTTCAATTGGGGCATTTAGCCCACTTACATTTAAGGTTAATATTGTTATGTGTGAATTTGATCCTGCCATTTTGATGCTAGCTGGTTGTTTTGTCTGCTAGTTGATGCAGTTTCTTCATTGTGTCAATGGTCCTTACCATTTGGTACGTTTTTGCAGTGGCTGGTACTGGTTGTTCCTTTCCATGTTTAGTGTTTCCTTCAGGAGCTCTTGTAAGGCAGGCCTGGTGGTGACAAAATCTCTCAGCATTTGCTTGTCCTTAAAGAATTTTACTTCTCCTTTACTTATGAAGCTTAATTTGGCTGGATGTGAAATTCTAGGTTGAAAGTTCTTTTCTTTGAGGATGTTGAATATTAGGCCCCACTCTCTTCTGGCTTCTAGGGTTTCTGCTGAGAGATTTGCTGTGAGTCTGATGGGCTTCCCTTTGTGGGTAACCCAGTCTTTCTCTCTGGCTGCACTTAGCATGTTTTCCTTCATTTCAGCCCTGGTGAATCTGAATATTAGGTGCCTTGGGGTTGCTCTTCTTGAGAAATATCTTTGTGATGTTCTCTGTATTTCCTGGACTTTAATGGTGGCCTGCCTTGTTAGGTTGGGAAAGTTCTCCTGGACAGTAATCCATCTCATAAACAAAACCAAAGACAAAAACCACATAGTTATCACAATAGATGCAGAGAAGGCCTTTGACAAAATTCAACAGCCCTTTATGCTAAAAACTCTCAATAAATTAGGTTTCGATGGAATGTGTCTCAAAATAACAAATGCTATTTTTGACAAACCTACAGCCAATATAATACTGAATGTGCAATAACAGGAAGCATTCCCTTTGAAAACTGGCAGTAGACAAGGTTGCCCTCTCTCACCACTTCTATTTAACATAGTATTGGAAGTTCTAGCCAGAGAAACCAGGTAAGAAAAAGAAATAAAGAGTATTTAATTAGGTAAAGAGGAAGTCAAATTGTCTCTATTTGCAGATGACATGATTGCATATTTAGAAGACCCCATAATCTCAGCCCAAAATCTCCTTAAGATGATAAACAACTTCAGCAAAGTCTCAGGATACAAAATCAGTGTGCAAAAATCACAAGCATTCCTATACACCAATAACAGACAAACAAAGAGCCAAATCATGAGCGAACTCCCATTCACAACTGCTACAAAGAGAGTAAAATGCCTTGGAATACAACCAACAAGGGATGTGAAGGACCTCTTCAAAGAGAGGACACAAACATATGGAAACATTCCATGCTCAGAGGAAGAATCAACATCATGAAAATGGCCATATTGCCCAAAGTAATTTATAGATTCAATGCTATCCCCATCAAACTACCAATGACCTTCACAGAACTGGAAAAAACCACCTTAAACTTCATATGGAACCAAAGAAGAACCTGCACAGCCAAGACAATTCTAAGCAAAAAGAAGAAAGCTGGAGGTATCATGCTACCTGACTTCAAACTATACTACAAGGCTACAGTAATCAAAACAGCATGGTACTGGTACCAAAATGGAGATATAGACCAATGGAACATAACAGAGTCCTTGGAATTAGTGCCACACATCTACAACCATCTGATCTTTGACAAACCTGACAAAAACAAATAATGGGGAAAGGATTCCCTGTTTAATAAATGGTGTTGGGAAAACTTGCTAGCCATGTGCAGGAAGCTGAAACTGGACCCCTTCTTTATTCCTTACACAAAAATAACTCCAGATGGATTAAAGATTTAAATATAAGACCTAAAACCATAAAAACCTAGAAGAAACCTAGGCAAAACCATTCAGGACATAGGCATGGGTGAGGACTTCATGACTAAAACACCAAAAGCAATGGCAACAAAAGCCAAAATAGACAAATGGGATCTAATTAGACTTAAGAGCTTCTGCACAGCAAAAGAAACAATCATTAGAGTGAAGTAGCAACCAACAGAATGGGAAAAAATCTTTGCAAGCTACGCATCTGACAAAGGGCTAATATCCAGAATCTATAAAGAACTAAAATTTTACAAGAAAAAAACAAACAAGCCCATTCAGAAGTGGGCAAACTTTTAGCCAGAGCAATCAGGCAAGAAAAAGAAATAAAGGATATTCAATTAGGAAAAGAGGAAGTCAAATTGTCTCTATTTGTAGATGACATGATTGTTTATTTAGAAGACCCCATCATCTCAGCCCCAAATCTCCTTAAGATGATAAGCAACTTCAGCAGTCTCAGTATACAAAGTCGATGTACAAAATTCACAAGCATTCCTATACACCAATAACAGACTAACAGAAAGCCAAATCATGAATGAACTCCCATTCACAATTGCTACAAAGAGATTGTATGCTTAAGACCTTTCCAAAGGATGATGATGGAGCTATGCTTCCTGTACAGCCTGCAGAACCATGAGCCAATTAAGCCTCTTTTCTGATAAATTACT
>CAUYLG010055059.1:0-25837 GCA_963573385.1 Cacajao melanocephalus
CCAGCCCTACCTAGGTTCATTGATTCAGCAGATATGTAAAGAACACCTACTGCTGCACCAGGCAGTGTGAATACACAGCCAAACAGAACTGGGGACAAAAGCAAGTGAGTCAGAGTCCCTGCCTCAGGTCCACTTCAGGAAATGCATAGGAATGTGCTGTGAAGATTAATGTTAGTTAATAAAGGCCTAAAAACCACTTGTAATCAACAACTTGACATTTGGGAAGTGGGATTGTTACAGTGCTTCAAAAAGTTTCTGTAAACAGTTGTTATTGAGCTGGACACGCCTTTAAGTCAGCCCACACGCTATTGTGACCAAACAAAAGATTTCTTCATTGACAATTTTCCTGTAGGAAAACCTCAGAACAGCGTGATGGGTCACTTCTGTCAACATGAAAATGAATGCGTCCGCATGGTTTAGGCCTTTCTGGAGTTCACTGGTTCCTCCAAAATGAAGCTACATCTAACCTTCTGGTGGACTTAACACAACAGACTGCTAGACCCCACTCCCAGAGTTCCCAGTTCAGTGGGATGAGCGAGGCCCAATAATTTAGGTTTCTAATGCTGTACCAGCTCATGCGGATGCTACTGGTATGGAGAAGGCACTTTGAGAAGCACTGCTGTGGGATAATGCGTACAGAAGCTCAGGTCAAGGCGCCTCTGACCTTGGTAGCAGGAGCCGTGTTTGATGGAGCTGGTTTCCCAGGACTGTGTTATGTAGGCGTCTCTTAAAGATTGTAGCTGTAGCAGGTGTGTGTGTGTGTGTGTGTGTGTGTGTGTGTGTGCTTGGAGGGGCCCTTTGGGAGTGGGGTGGTGTATGAAAGAGCAGGATTGGGAAAAAGCCTGCCTCTGTGCTCCTGGTGGTTCACTCAGTACCTTGAAAACTGGACCCCTGAAGTCTCACACAGCCTTCTTTCTCCCAACCTGGGCCTCTTTCCCTCAACGACCTCACTTCTCAGAGGCCAGCATCCCACAGGGCAGACTTGCAGCCATTACCTGCCCCTGCCTAGGGACGGTGCCGTGGACTGGGTTCCAGTCCTTTGGGGACCACATTTGTCTGCCCAGCCCCCTGCCCCTGCCCCCTCACTAGTTGGATCCCCTCTTCTGTTCCTTTTCTTCCTGTGCCCCAGCTCATAGCCGGTCTGCCTCCGGCCTTCTGAAGCAACAGCGTCAGACACCACTGGAGTGTGCCCTCTCCTGCCCACAGACCCATGGTGACTCCCTGTGGTGTCTTGGTTAAAAGGGAAACTGCTCAGTTTACTCCAACTCCCCCCACTCCTGAATAGGTCCAACCTCAGCTTCACTTTCTGTCTGAGGCTCCAGCACTTCAACCACAGAAGCCTCTGTATTGTCTGCGCACATGAGATTACATATGTGAAAACATCGACCTGTCAGCCCATTGCCTTCCCTTTGCCCTTGGATGCATATTTCAAAAACATTACCTAGAGTAGGTGTTTTAGTTGGGGTTTTAGTGGGAGTTCTACATGGGGACAGAACTAATAGGATATAGGTATCCTACAGACATATGTATACACACACACACACACACACATGCACATATCTGTATATGAAAAGGAGTTTATCAGGGAGAATTGTCTGTATATGCACACACGCACATATCTGTATATGAAAAGGACTTTATCAGGGTGAATTGTCTCACGTGATCACAAGGCAAAATCCCATCATAGGCTGTCTGCAAGCTTGGGAAGAAAGCAGCCAGCCAGTAGGGACTCTGAGTCCAGAAGCCTCAAGCGTAGGGAAGCCAACAGTGTAGCCGTCAGTCTGTGTCCCAAGGCCCGAGAGCCCCCATGCAAACCACTGGTGTAAGTCCCAGAGTCCAAAGGCCGAAGAACCTGGAGTCTGATGTCCAAGGGCAGGAGGAACAGAAGGAAGCATCCAGCACGGGAGAAGGATGAAAGCCAGAAGACTCAGCACACCAGCTTGCCCCACCTACTTCCATCTGCCTTGCCTTACCAGCGCTGGCAGCCACTTGGATGGTACCCACCCACATTGAGGATGGGTCTTCCTCTCCCAGTCCACGGACTCAAACATCAATCTCCTCTGGCAACACCTTCACAGATGCACCCAGAAACAATACTTTATCCGCTATCTAGGCATCCTTCAATTCAATCCAATCAAGTTGACACCTAACATTAACCATCACAGTAGGGATCCCATCACAGTAGGGATCCTTAGCCTTTTGGTGACTTGGATCCCTTTGGCATCCTGGTACAGCCTGTGCATCCCTTAAGACAACGATATTGTTTAACATAAATATATATAACTAAATACACGGGATTATAAAAAATGTCTTGTATGGAGATGCCATTTTGTATTTTTAGAAAGTCACTGTGATATGAAGAAATGTGTTTTTTTTAATTAAACCTTAAATAACTGTCACAAGGTGGGTATAATAACTACCATAGTTTCAAAATAGTGCTGGGCATAAGTGATACTTTGAGAAATGTGAAAGAAGTGTGTGATGTGATACCAAAATTTTTACTGGTGACACAGTCACATGTAGTACTAATATCAATGGAGTTCCATGCCTAGGCCCATAATTTTAGGACATGATCGCTTTAAGTTAGAGGAGGGTGAAAATAAAGACACAGCTCTTTTCCCCACACACATGCGCAGACCTCTGAATTCCAAGCTCTGACTAGGCTTGCTTCACGATGACTTGAGCACTTTGCCTGCTTAGCGGGCCAAAGAATTACAGACCATTTATTAGGTGCATATTGTGTGCTCTTCTCTTTTTTTTTTTTTTTCACAAAAACTTTGGTATGCTCCATTTTTAAAGACAGAGTGATACAAAAACAAATAGCATTATTTCAAAATCATCAATGTATTAACACTTAAAACTGACAAAGGAATACATAGATAACCCACAATCATAGTTGGATATTTTAACACTGCTCTTCCAATAATTCATAAAACGAAAGGCTATAAGTCAATAAAGATGCAGAAAATTAAACAACACTATGAACCAACTTGTGGTAACTGATAGTTATAAAATACACCACCGATGAAAGAAAATGCAGTCTTCCTTCAGTATCTGCCGAGGACTGGTTCCAGGACTCCTGCGAATACCCAGATCCTCGGATGCTCAGGTCTCTTACATAAAATGATATAGTATTTGCATATCACGTATGTACATACTCCCGTGTACTTTAAATCATCTCTAGACGACTTACCATACCTAATATGATGCAAATGCTATGTGAGTACGGTTATGCTGTATTTTTAAATTTGTATTACTTTTTCTTAACGTATTGGCATTTTTATTTTTATGTTGTGTTTAAAAAGATTTTCAGTTGTCAGTTGGTTGTATCCACGGATGTGTAAGCTGCAGATAGAGAGGGCTGACTGTACACATCTTTTGAACTGTGCTTAGTATTCAGTAAGATGCAAGAATTGGGAAACTTCTCTTAGAGAGAAAAATAGTAAATATTTTAGGCTTTGTAAACTACTCAACTTTGACGTTTTAGTATAAAAGCATCTATAAGTAATATACAAATAAATTGGTGTGACTGTATTCAAACAAACAAAGAACAACAACAACAACAACAACAAAAAACCATAATTGACAATAACAAACTGCCAACCCACAGGGCATACTTTGCCAACCCTAAGATGCACTATATTCTGGGACCATAAAACAAATTTTAAACTAATTCCAAAGGCAGAAAATCATACAGAGTACACCCCCTGCTCACAACCGATTAGAAATCAGTAACATTCAGATACATAGAAAAGTCTCAATCATATGGTGCTTAAAAATCATGTTTCTAAATAACCCATGAGTCAAAGAAGAAAGAGCCAAACCTGACATAGATAAAAGACCAATAAAAGACCCTGTTGGTCTTTTATGATCAGAAAAGACCAATGTCCCTCATGAACTGAGATCCAGACATTCTCAATAAAACATTAGCAAATTGAATCAAGGAAGCTATAAAAGGATATTGTATAAGAATGAAGTGATATTCATTAAAAAATACACGGCTAGTTCAATATTCAGGAGTGAATCTAATTCATGACATTAACAGAACAAAGTGATCATCTCAACAGGTTCAGAGAAAAGGTATTTTTCAAAATTTAGTCTACATTCGTAACTAAAAATGAACAAAAGTATTAGAAAACTAGAAATGAAAGGATAAAAGCGCTTTATAACATATACGACTTGCAAATGTTTTCTCCCAGTCTTTGGTTGTCTTCTCATTCTCTTTATACTATCTTTCAAAGAACAGAAACGTTAAATTTTTATTTTTAATTTTTTTGGGTACACAGTAGCTGTATACATTTTTGGGGTCCAAGAGATATATTTGTACGGGCATACAATGTGTAACAATCACATCAGGGTAAACGGGGTATCCATCAGCTCTAACATTGATCATTTATTTGTGTTACAAACATTCCAATTATACTCTTTGAGTTCTTTTTAAATGTACAACGAATTCTTGTTGACTGTAATCACCCTGTTGTGGTATCAAATACGAGATCTGGGCCGGGCATGGTGGCTCAGGCCTGTATACCCAGCCCTTTGGGAGGCCAAGGTGGACGGATCACTTGAGGCCAGGAGCTCGAGACCAGCCTGGCCAACATGGCAGAACCCCGTGTCTACGAAAAATACAAAAATTAGCCAGGCGCGTTGGCGCAGGCCTGTAATTCCAGCTACTCTGGAGGCTGAGGCATGAGAATCGCCTGAGCCCAGCAGGCGGAAGTTGCAGTGGGGGCCGAGATCGCGACTCTGCACCCCAGCCTGGGTGATGGAGTGAGACTCACTCTCAAAAATTTAAATAAATAAGTAAATCCAAAATACCAGATCTTATTCTTTCTACCTAACTATATTTTTGTAGTCATTAACCATCTCCACTTCCCCGATTCCCCCCCTTTCCCGGCCTCTGGTTACCATCATTTTACTTCACTTCACAAAATGCCCTGCAGTTCCATCCATGTTGTTGCAAAGGAGAGGATCTCATTCTTTTTATGGCAGAATAGTAGTCCACTGTGCCTAAGTACCACATTTTCTTTATCCATTTGTCTGCTGATAGACACTTAGGTTGCTTCCAAATCCTGGGTATTGTGAATAGAGCTGCAATCAAGATGGAAGTGCAGATATCTCTTCAATATAGTGATTTCCTTTCTTTTGGGTATATAGCTAGCAGTGGGATTGCTGGGTCATGGGATAGTTCTCATTTTAGTTGTCTGAGGGACCTCCAAGTGTTCTCCATGGTGGCTCTATTAATTCACATTCCCGCCAACAGTGCTCAAGGGTTCCCTTTTCTCCACGCCCTCGCAAGCATTCCTTATTGCCTGCCTTTTGAATAAAAGCCGTTTGAACTGGGGTGAGACGAAGTCTCATTGTACTTTTGATTTGCATCTCTCTGACAGCCTAGGATGCTGAGCACCTTTCCTTATACCTGTTTGCCATTTGCATGTCTTCTTTTGAGAAGTGTCTATTCAGATCTTTTGCCCATATTTTAATCAGATTATTCGATTTTTTTGTATTGAGTTGTTTGAGCTTCGTGGATACTCTGGTTATTACTCCTTTGTCAGATGGACGGTTGGCAAATGTTTTCTCCAATTCCGTGGGCTGTCTCTTCACTTTGTTGATTGTGTCTTTCGCTGTGCGGAAGCTATTTAACTAGGTGCGATCGCGTTTGTCCGGTTTTGCGTTGGTTGCCTGCACTTGTGGGTTATTACTGAAGAATTATTACTTTGCCCAGACCATTGTCCTGGAGAGCTTCCACAATGTTTCTTGAATTCTTCATCCGTAAAACCAGGCTGATTATACTAGTACCACTTATCTTTGGGAGATGTGGACAGAATTCGATAGCTGCAGAAACAGCAAGTGCAGAGGACAGAGCCTGCCACATAGCGAAGGCTAAATATATGTAAGCTCTTTGCTCCCTCTCAAAGCATGAGCTTTGCTTCTCTCAGGGGCTTTTCACACATTCCTCTACCTGAAACTGTCTTTCCCTATGACTTGCCTTGTCTTCATTCAGGTTTCTGCTCAAATATCACCCAGCGAGGCCTTCCCCCACCCACCATCTCAGGGAATAAAGGGCATTTTGTTTCCCTTTACTCATTTTATTTGACTTTACTTCCCACTTTATAATATACGTGTATCTGATGTCTCCTCCGGTAGGATCAAAGTGGCCCAAGGGAAGGCAGTTTTTCTTCGTTCCTCATTGCAATGTCCTTGGTTCCTGTTAGAAGCATATCGAACTTTCAGAATGGTCTGTTGACTAAGGGAAAAAATAGCCTGATGAGGTGCTTACTATTACCATCCTCATTTTGCAGATGAGGTGAAATAATGTCATACAGCTAATAGATAGTAGAGTCAGGATTGAACCTCCACACTCAGACACCACATCCCTCTCTCCAACTAGAGTGTACTCTGTTTGCAGGTGATTTCAATGTTGGATGCAAATGGTCCTCAAATGTCAGATCCAAAAGATAAAATTGCTAAACCCGTACATTTTAAAGACAGACAATTGTGTTCTGTTATGCTCGTGCTTCAAATAAGTAATACGTCCCATCATTGATGATGAAGAAATTAAACAATCAGCGTACATCAGTCCCATACCATCGTGCACGTGAAATCATAGAAAATGCAAAAGTACTTTATCCCACTGTTCAAAGAGCAAATGAAAAAATCCTCAGAAAATATCAGAATTTTGACAAATATCTTCTGTATAATAAAAAAGTCATTTGGCCCATGAAATATTAATGAGACTTCATAAAGAAATCAAACGATGGTTCTATCTTTGCCATCCAAACTCAGTCTCGCTTGTGATATCTGTCTACTGAAATGAGAAGGCAACCTTTTAGAAATCTTACAAATCACGAAACGAAGGTCGGGGTGACCAAATTCCTTAGAGCATCACCCTTGGATATAGCCGTTGGAGACAAGAAAGCATTGTGTCATGATTACTAGTAGTAAATGTATGCAGTATTCCTTTAACATAAAAATAAGATTTCACTTACAATGACATATCCTTCCATATTTCTTTCTTTGGTTTCATAAATGCCATTGTTTAAATAAGGTGAAAATGGGACTAGCTCACAGTGGGAAATAGTAGTATCAAATAAATGGACTATTTACAGAGTAGCTGTGAAAAATATAAAGATACAGCAAAATGTTCCTTTCTGCCTTTTGACACAGCAATTTATGGTAACTTTTTAAAAACATTCTTATTGGATTGGAAATTTTTGTTGGCCATATTATTATTATTTTATCATACACAACCATAAGGCTTTTTACAAGGCATATGCAGATACAGCAGAAATTACCAAACAGATATTTACCTACATTAAAACAAAAAAACAAAAATAAAAAACCCACTGGCTTGTTTCATTCTGTCTCCCAAAATGGTAAGATGTTTTTAGTTTTTCTGTCATAACGCTTCTCTGAACTGCCTGCCATGTTACAACTTCCTTTTTTTTCCCCTTTTGTGCAGTGGCTAATCAGGACTCAATCAGACTTATAATTTACTTAGACATATCCAGTTCTCCTCTTCCCAAGGCCACATTAGATTGCCTCCTGGCATCGGTTCAATGTAATGACATTGAACTAAATATCCTCTCAACAAAAGCCTGTGAGCATGGGTTTTACTTCTACCTGCAGTAGGTTTTAGACTGTAGAAACTGATTTCCAGGTTTCCAGAAATGTGCATTTCCTTTCTATACATAAGACTTGCTTTGTCAGTCAATCAGGTCCTTTGTATCAATAATTCCTCCTATAGGCTGTCCATGGCTAAAGTGCCCATAATTCTTAAACGCTCTGAGGCGCACTGGATGTCATCGTATGTTACATCCCTCTTTCTTGGGAAAAAGGTTTTAAAAGATCAAGGGTAATTTGAAGTTGCCGTGTTGAAGTTGGATTTCCTGTGAGTTAAATTATTAGCAAAGAGGTTGGGAGAGTCCCGTTTGATGTGAAAGCCTTTTGCTGGTGACCTGTTTTCCTCTTGATTTCTTAAGCAGTCTTTTGCCAAAAAAAAAAAAGATAAAGAGTGCCATTTTTTTCTTTTTCTTTTCTCTTTTTTTTGCTTTTTTCTTTTCTTTTCTTTTTTCTTTCCATGTCAGTTCTTATTGCAACCTACACAAAACTTGGAATAATTCAGGGGCAGTCAGTTGATAGGTTCTTAAGCTCTTTTTGGCCTCTTCAAGGACGGTTTTGGAGAAATGGCATATACATTTCTGCTTTACTGTATCCCTCGTCTCCATTTTACTGTAATCCTTTTCTCCGTTCCTGTCTTCAGCATTATTTCCAAATAAGAGAAAGACATTCTTCTTGTCTCACACTTTGAAAATACGATGGGATGGGCAGCTGGAATCTTAACATCTTTTCTATGGTTGGCAGCAATGACAGACATCTTACAGTCCCATGTTTCTGTAAAACCTCATTACCTACTTCTGCATGTTTGAGGAAATTAAAAAGCGGCAACAAACCCTCACTATATAAGTCTCAAAATGACAGGTAAGCAAATCACACTTTTCTTCTCATCGGTGTTGAGTACATGGCATGAAGCACATTTAACAGGTAAGAGCTTTTCATTTTCTTTGATAGGAAGTTTGTAGGCTGGATGGATTCTGCCAAGTTGTACGCTTGCTCTGTCTTTCCAGTATGCAGATGGATGAGCAAAGCTGAGTTTGTATTTGAGAAGATGTCGGCAATCTTTTGTTCTCTGCATCTGCGGTTTCATTAAAATCTTCACAAGAATCGAGAAGACTATTTGCAACTGCCTTTTCCAAATCAAATTACATGAGAGCTTGGGGGAGATGTTTTGGTTGTTGCCGTTGGATGGACGCATCATTTGATATACTCTAGAAAGCATGGTAGTTGGTAAGATCTGACAGAATGAGCTCTACACCCATTCTAAGGCCCCAACACATCTGCGATCAAACTTTCTCTTATCCATGTACAGGACACGTCTGTCGCAAACCCTGAATGTAACTTCACTGGGTTTCATAGAGCAATCAAGGAAATGGAAGCACAGTGTGTGTTGGGTCAGTGTGGTACGCCCACAGTAATTCAGCAGCCTCCGTTTTCAGTGGGACATTGGTGACCTTTTGGGGTGTCTTTTGATTGCTTTCACGTCCCCTTCTCCAGCATACCTGACCCCAAGTTATTTCTGCATTGTGCATAGTGTTTTCTGGTTTTGTCATTTACCTCCCTAATCCAGTCGTACGTGTTCTTACATCTGTCACGAAAATAACACAGTCGTTTATCTGTCTTATTTTTGGACATGCATGCTGGCAGTGGTACTGTCATCATTCTCATTTTCATGTTGTGAATTCTTAGATCTGTATTCACAATGTACAGTGAACTCACTTTATTCACAATGTTAAAAGCTAAACAGGCACTATCACAATTCAAGTCACAACTGTTGATCCACAGACAGAGTGCTAACGCTCAGGATTGCAACATGCTTAAGTTGTGCACTAAATTCACATCACTTGGAGTGTTGTCACCATGCGCAATCCATTATTGAGGGCCCCAAATCATAGTTGCCAATATCAGCAGTCAGGGGATAAAAACAACCATGGAGGCCAGGCGCGGCGGCTCACGCCTGTAGTCCCAGCATTTTGGGAGGCTGAGGTGGGCAGATCAGCTAAGATCAGGAGTTCGAGACCAGCCTGGCCAACACAGTGAAACCCCATCTCTACTAAAAATACAAAAAAAATAGCTGGACATGGTGGGAGGCTCCTGTAATCCCAGCTACTGGGGAGGCTGAGGCAGGAGAATCGCTTGAACCCAGGAGGTGGAGGTTGCAGTGAGTCGAGATCACGCCGTCGCACTCCAGCCTGGGTGACAGTGCGAGACTCCACCACCCCACCCCCCACGAAAAATAAACCATGCAAACTAGGGAAAGCGCATAATCTGTGTGATGCGGGGTCCATTTCACACTAAAAACAGGGTTACTTTCAGCCCCTATATTGGGGGCCACCTGTAAGAATCCTGTCCTTCCTTACACCCCAAATTTCTGCACCCATCTGTGAAACCTGGGTCTTTACATGTCCCACAGAGAGGTTTCCAGGACACAGGAATCTCAGTGCTCCAGTCAGGATAGTCAAATTTAACTATTTCAGCAGGACGCCTAGTGAAATTAACCTAAAATGTGAAATTTGGGAGGAATCTCATCTGAAGTAATGTACCGAAGCTTATGGGCTGTGCTTGAGAGAATGAGGTTAGTGCAAAAATACTCAGATGAATATGTATGAGAATTCGAAAGGTGCTGACCATGGAATGGTAGGAAGAAAGTCTGAAATTGTAGCCAACGTTTCAGATAATTTTGCCAATGTTTTCCTTTGGTGACAATTCCTCAATTATCTCGGGCTGGTGTCATAAAGGATATAAAGCAAATATTCGAAAGTCTTTTCTCAATAATCTTTGTTTACCTTCTTGCTTCAGGTAACCTGCAGAAAGAAGAAAGATTCTGAAAAGCTAAAAATTGGAAGAATGAAAGTAGGAAGAATGCCTGGACCCAGTCAGACTCCTTATATCACTGCAGCTGCAAAAGAGTTTCGAAATTCTGGCCAGGTGCGGTGACTCACACCTGTAATCCTAGCACTTTGGGAGGCCGAGGCGGGTGGATCACCTGAGGTCAGGAGTTTGAGACCAGCCTGGCCAACATGGGGAAATCCTGTCTCTACTACAGAAAGACAAAAATTAGCCAGGTGTGGTGGCGCATGCCTGTGTTTGCAGCTACTTGGGAGGCTGAGGCAGGAGAATCGCTTGAACCCAGGAGGCGGAGGTTGCTGTGAGCCGAGATTGTGCCACTGCACTCCAGTGTCGGCGACAGATCGAGACTCAGTCGCGAGAAAAAAATAAAATAAAAGGCGTTTGGAAATTCTATCAAGCAATGTATAAGCATTTTAAGAGAAATCAGCTGTCAAACTATAACTTTGAACAAGTGTTACATAGTTTTATCAGAAATCACTTATTGAGGGGATACAAAGGAACGCATTTCAACATTTTGTTGGTATACAGATTTATGTATTGACTGATATTACCATACCCTTGGTAAGTTATTGTGAATACCATCCTTGTTTGTGTGTGCTCTCCTGCTTTCTTTCCCCTGCCGACCCTCTTTTAGGGGTGGACGGAGTTCTGGACACCAGGGTAGATTCTCTTCAGCTCTCCGTTGCTTTCCTGATGCTCCACTGGGATTTGTCCTATTGTGGCCCCATGTTTCTGAAACCAGTTTGTGTGCCCAGGAGCAGTGGTCGGTCCACTTTGTGTGAGCTGCACGGTAGAAAGGGCAAATGACTCCTGTGTTGAGTGGGGACCTTAAACCACCTTTTCCTCCACTGCTCCTGTCAGGCCCCACCTCACAGTTTGACAGTGATTGAGAGACTTGAGGCTCCTTCCATCTGCCATTAGAGTCAATTAGATTACATCTAATTGTATCATTATGAAAACTGCAATTTGTTCAATGTGTGGGCAAATGTGATTGAATCTTTGTATCTTCATGAGGACTCACCTGCCTACGTTCACAAATCAAGATGCAGTCAAGTAAAACAAATACAAGATCTAAAACCCATTTATGCTATTAGCTTAGCCACCTAAAATATACATATAGAGGGGTTTGCATATATTGCAATGCGTACAGTGGGAATTTGTCCTGGTGAGGCAATAGGTGACTTTCGTGTTTCTTTGTTTCCAAAAATCACTATCATGTGCTAATGTGGTATGTTTTGCAGAAGATCAGAAAATTTAAAAGAAAGAGTAAGACCTCTTTCAGATCACTTTCCTCTACATTTGATTTTAAAATGTAGTTTATGTAAAATGGGACAACTTCTCACCTCCCCTTTCCAGTAAGAGGCCACCCTATCTCCACAAGATTTGCCTTTACACACACACACACACACACGCACACTCACACACACTTGCACGAACACTACTGTGTGCTCCCCCGCCACACACCAAATCACACACTTTCCTCAACTTTTCCCACTTAGCACTCCGTACCTTACCACTAGTGCAGCAGTGAACAGAGGTATGATATTTGGTGGGGCACTCTGGTAAGAACGCCACCTCCTGCCCCAGGGTAATGGATACCCAGAGACAGAGGATCCCCCAAACAGAAGTTTCTAAACAGTGCAAGCTTCCTTTGTTGTATTTCTATTGTCTTGAAAATGATACTGACTTTGGTAAAGACATGAGCCTTCGCTTCTGACTCCTCATTACTTTCTCTGCATCTCAATTATTTTCTCTACCAAGCTCACACGTGAGACAGTTCATACCTTCTGTCACCTGGTTTCGTATAGGTAAGAAAATCTCAAGCGGGAAGCCTTCAACATTCTTACCAAGGGTGGATGCTCTTTTACAAATAATTCGTTTGTTTGTTCTGCAACAACAAACAGCAAAGCGGTGCCTTTTAAAAGTAAAATTTGATTGATTAAGAAATCCAAAAGACAACTCCTTCCTTCCATGTTCTTTCTTTGGAAAATAAACACTGTTTCATATTGCAAGGCCATTTTCAGCACAATTTGTTCAAGGATGGCTTATCTCTGTCAGAATCTACAATTGGCATAAGGTCCATGAATATGTCGTTCACGGGCCTTTTTCGTATTTCTCTTGCTATTGTTCCCATGAACATGACTCTTTCTTCTTCCTAACCTCACTGCCCCACGCTACCCTCACTAATCCAAGCAAGTTATTTTTAACTTTTTGTTATGAAAATTTCAAACACATAAAAGCAGAACGCATATTACAATGCACTCCATGAACGCATTAATTTCAAGAGCCATCGACTTCAACAATCATTAACTTTCTGCAATCTTTGTTTCATCTAGCCTCCATCATACTTTTAATTTTTTTTTCCAGAGTACAGAGAAGCCAAGTATAGACATCAAATCTTTTCATCCAGAAATACACTTTATTAGATAAGGGCCTGTTTTACATAAGCAGGATACAATATCATACCCTAGAAAATGACTTAGACTGACTGAACTTCGTCTACTCTCCAGTACTTTTCCATTTTCCCAATTGTCTCGTGAACGATTTTTACAGTTCATGTGACCCCACTAAGATCCGAAAAGTTCCAGACATTGCAAGGGATTTTCAGTGTCTCTTCCAGTCTTTGGATAGATTCCACTTTCCCCTCATTGTTTCTGGCCCCTTTATTTGTTCAGGAAACTATAACCTGCTCACTTCTTGCCAGGACTGGGGAAACAAACAGGTCTCATTTACAAGTCTGGCTGGAAGATAAAGGCAGTCATGGTTGTCTTGATCTTTGAGCCCCAGGGTTGAGCCTGGGCAGCTTTTGGGTAATTCTCTTCTTTTTCCCATTTTCAAAATTTAATATGTTTCTGAATAAAATTTTATAATGAAAAATGGGCAAGTAAATAGAAACAAAGACCCTTAATCAGACCCTGCGCCCTGGCTTTAATTGTCACTGTGAAAGGGGTACACACTCCACATTCTGTTCATAGCAATTAGAGGCCATGTCTCCCCAACAATATTTGACCCCAAAACATACACACCAGTCTAGGGAACTCTAGCAGTGGGTTACTTTCTCTGCTTACCACCAGTGCACCAGGAGACTGGTCGATCTGGCATGATCCCTTGGAAAGGCTGCTCTCCCCTACCCAAGGGTGAAGGCTCTTAGGTGGGTTGTCACTTTGCCCTCTTCTGGGAGCAAAAGGCCTGCCTAACCCTCACCCCCAAATTCCCCAGAGATAGACTCCCCTTTGAAACACTCCATTCAGATCTTACTAGGTTCTCCAGGGAACAGCAATAGAATTTTGAGCCTAGGGTATCAGGTATCACCTTTGCCTGTGAGGATCACCCCCACCCCCTGCCTCTCCTTTTGCTTCATATTCAAAAGAGGAGCAGTCCTACCTTGATGCTTCTCATCTAAGTTATATCAGAAGAGGTGACAGAGGTCATCGGTGGTGGGGGTGATGTTTTCACCCTCTGCTGCTTTCAGGATTGGCTACTTTCCAGAAGCGAAGCTGTATAATGGAGTTGCTATATCGAAATAATGAATGTGAGTGTTATTGATTCTTCTACAATAAATGGTTTGCCTTGCAGCTGCCCTGATGGTCCCAGAGGATATCCCCTTGAAGAAAAGTGCAACATTATATTGGAGAATTAACTCTGGCAATTAGACAAAAGAGTTAAAACACAATGCTCCCCCAACCATACTCCCAGAGGAAGTGAGACGGAAAGAGGGTGGAATAAATAGAGAGAGAGAGAGACAGAGACAGAGAGACATAAATTATTTAGCTACGTGTGACCTGTGTGAAAAATCCTACAGGTGGAGGCGTTAGATGGATGAGAAAGCCGGATATAGATGGGGGGCATGTGCCATCAACACACTGGGGCCGTTCTGGCCGTTATAGGAGGAAAGATTTGTTGCAGTCTGTGTGAAGACACATCAATCGAAGTGGATTTCTACAGACTGAAGCCACGTCTGCACTCATGAACTTTCCTCAGCTCCCATTAGCTTTAGAAGGGATTGAGAATGTCCCACCAGCCTGATGGAAGGGTCCAGAAGGCAGCTGAATGTTCGCTGGCAAGCACTCCATGGCCACCCTAATCAGGGTGAGTAGATCTTGGAGCTCCTTGTTCTGCAAAATGAGGTGTGCACTTGCAGAGACGGCGAGAAGAGCCATCGAGGCATGGGAAGGAAATATCGGCAAATCTATGCATAAGTCTAAATTTGGTGTGTGTTTTATACTGAGAATTACATATTTATACAGCATTTCCAGTGTATAATTTGTAAATTTACAAAGATACATAGATTGTAGGTGTGGGCTCAACGTCTTTTATTACTGCTTGGTGTACTCGTTTCTCAGTGCCGCTGTGACAAATTACCACAAACTCCATGACTGAATACAACAGAAATGTATTCTCTCACAGTTCTTGGGCTAGAAGTCTGAAAGCAAGGTGTTGGCAGGACATACTACCTCTGAATCATCCGGGGGGAGAATCCTTCCTTGCCTCTTCCGGCTTCTGGTGGTTATGGCAATCCTTGTGTTCCCTGGCTTGTAGACACCTCACTCCGATCTCTGCCTGCATTTTCACCCGGTGTTCTCCTCTCCGTGTGTCTGTGTCTCTGTGTATTCTCTACTCTTTTTTATGAGGGCATCGGTCATGTCAGATTGGGGGTCCACCCTAGTTGATCCACCCTCTCAACAAATCTGTGAAGACCCCGTCTCCAAGTAAGGTCACCTTGCGACCTTCAGGGTGGACATGTATTTTGGTGGGGACACCATTCAACCCAGTACAGTGTCTGATGAAAAATGATCGGAGACCATTGCCACAGCAAATGTAACACGGAGCACCTACATTGAAGCCTCAACTCGGAGTTGCAACCACATCTCATATGGATCCACCGTCTTTGAAAGAGGGGAAAAACTCTTCAGTAAGAAAGCAACAGACAGGTTGTACACACATATCAGCAGAATCCAGAGCACAGCATTCAAAACGGCGACCCCCCCACCCCACTGCAGCCGCACAGCCTCTCCACTATCACTTATGTCACACCCCTTCCTCCAATCCCCAGACATGATTTGGTAAAGGGAGATGGAGATGTCCATAGATCTTAGAATTGACTCGATGGTTGCTTGAAACAAAGTAGCTAGACTGGAAGGGGCTGAAGAGTGTTTAATTCATTGGATAAATGTAACTGGTCAGGCCCTGCTCACCTGTAGTAAGCATTGGATTGTGTACCCAAAAAGTAGGATTATTTATGGAAAGCAAACAAGTTTCTTTGTATTTCCACCACAACCTATACTGTATACTCTATTGCATTTTGAGCTCCTGTTAACAAGATAGTTTGTATCCACGTGACTCCCTTTCAATTTATGGTGTCTCTATCCCCCTAGTGGTTTAGAACTTCACCTTAAAACTGACATCTCTCATATTAGCATTTTGAACCAGCCCGCAGATAATGGAAGGCAATGTCATCTAACGTTTAAAAGCAAAGTGTATATTCTGGACTTGGAGGGACCGGTTTCAGATCCTCCCTTGGCCGCTTAATATGAACCTCACACGGCAATGTATGAGCTATCTAACCTCTCTGATTCCCAGTTTTCTCATCTGGAAAAAGGAGGAATATGATTCCTGTCGCTTAGGGTTGTGGTGAGGATGAGACGAATGATAGACCTATATGCCCAGGACAAAATACGTGCTCAATAGGTATATAAGCTATGGATAAGATTCATATTCTTGCTCCGTTTTGGAAGCTTCCCCTGGCATCAGGGGAGGATTCTGTATCACCTCCAGAGCAAGCTGCCACAGCATTTTCCAGCTGTGCTACGGCAGAATATAGCCTTCACTTTAGGATCATTTCACGCACCATCCCGGAGCTTCAGTGGTTTTCGTCATTAAAGATAATTTGGTATCCTTCACTTAAAGATGAGTGAAATAATATTCTGCTGTCAGCTTGACATTTTTGTGTGAGTATCTCACCCACCTGAAGATATTTACAGTCATTACCCTTGACATCCTTTCCAGCAGATGATCAAAACGATTCATTCACCCACACACTTCATATTTTGACGATTTAATATGCACAAGGTACTGTCCTAGTCTTTAGGGGCACATCAGCGAAGAAAGTGTACTAGCAAGCAGAATTCTGATCCCGTGAAGCTCACATTGTAGCAAAGTGATGGTGAATGGATAGAAGCAAGGACCGACTTGCTGGCCACGGACTTTGCAGTATTTTCCAGAGAAACCAGACAGGATAGACAATCTTCTCCTATCTTGGTAGGAACGTGACCAGCTCCACTGAACTTTCTTATTTATTGTTGCATTTGGCTGTGATAAGTATCATATTTTCTTAGCCATCCCTTGTGCTTCACAAAGCAGTTGCACACAGTGTACCTCATTTAATCTTCCTAGCTAAGCTGTTGGTAGGTGTTGCCATTGTTACACCCATGTTACAGTTGAGGATGCTGAGACTCAAAGACATGAAAAGCTCTATCCAACGTCACACAGCCAAGAGATAGGGAGGAAGCCATTATCTTCCGATTCCAAATCCCATCTATTTTTCTCATGGCGTAACTAGTAAAGACAGCTTGAATCCAATGAGGCCTGAGAAAATGGATGATCACAAAGCACAGTGTGCAAGGAGAGAGAAAGAGGAGAGAGTCACAGAGAGAGAGAGAGAGAGGGAGAAGAGAGAGAGAGAGCGAGCGAGCGAGCGAGAGAGAACTAAACTGTCTGTGTATGTGTGATGCTGGAAGCTGCCAGGTCAGAGTTTCTGTGATTCCATCTCTTACCAGAAACCTCCTTGGTCTTTGGTTTTATAACCTGTAAAATGGGGCCAATTTGAGATGCTTCCTGGGATTGCTGTGTGAAGTTAAGAAATATGTGTGAATCTTCAGCCATACTGCCTGCAGACCTGTGTTGTACATGGCGATTTGTTTGCAGATGACCTTGACTGGAAGGAAGGTGCTGAGGAGCTTGCCTTCCTGAAAGGGACAGTGTGGGTTTGGCAGAGCCGCTTCAGAGTCCATGATTGGGTAAAGCGTGAGGACAGGGCCATTCCACGTACCTCCACGCAGAAGGCAGTTCAGCTCTAGCACCTGGGTCGTGGCAGCTTTGTGAGCTGATCGGGGCAATGTCAACATCACAAGGGTGGAGGCAACAGCGAGGCTCTCTCAGGGGGCTGCTTGTAACATGCAGATTGCCCTTGTTAATGACTCGTATAGCCCTTCGGGCACTCCCAGACGTACCTACTGTGGGAATCCCGTCAACGTCATGTTGACGTCAACAGTGTGAGTTCTGAGTCAAACTCACAGTAGTGTGAGCTCTGAGTCAAGGTACTTGTTTGTAGCAGCGTACAGAAAACCGGTATAAATATTTGCAAACATGTGTTGTGTAGAGCAGTATATGCATATATATGTGTATATATAATGTTATTATAATAATCATAATGATCATTACTATCATATTCCTGCCTATGCATTGAAGGTGTATACATAAACGTCAGCACAGGTAAACTCTGATTCTTGGGATCAGGGGTAGTATTTTCCAGCTGCCTTATTCTTCTTGGGCTTGCAGAAATGTGTGCAGTGATCAAGCTCCTCTCCTACAATCACGGAATACAAAACGCTGCAAAATAAGTTCCATCTTTCCTAGATTGTCGAGGCCCAACAGAAGTCATGCACGCTGTGATATCTGCTTTCTGAACTCCTGTGCTGCTTCAGGGCCTCACAACTCTCAGGACAGGCAGCAGCTGGACCTTTGGTATTTCTTCTCCTCTTTAGTTGCAATTTCTTGTTATTGAAGCTCCTTCATGACAGGAACCACATTTTGTAATAACTCCCTCGCAACAGTAACCACCGAGTGAATGAATGTGATGTGTCAGGTGCTGCTGCATCAGAGCATCACTAATGAAAGCACAGTCCATGGACTCTCGTCGCTTCGAAAAGTTTGTTACCTCTCTGCGGTAAGTACAGCATTTGATTGCATACGTTTAGGAAGTTTTATAGCATGCAGTGAGAATCATTTGGATGTCGAAAGAATCAGGGCTTGTATTTTGCATGTCTTTGCTCTACTTTTTGTTCTAGTCATCCACTTTCCTTGTGTTACACACATGTATGGATCCATGAGTGACGATGTGCAAAAAAATTAAATGCTCCTCCTTCACAACAGAGCGATTGAGAAGCAACAGTTTGGAGCTTTGTGAAGTTCAGCTGATGTATTTTCCACAATGTGTATATAATGCAGGAGACATTATTCATGTATTTGGAGATGTAAGCAGAGGGTGACCCAAGGGTGATAACTTCAACTGGGTCCCCAAGCTTTTGATCAAGTAGATTCTGTGGCTCAGAACCGCAAAATGTTTATTCCTTTCCCGGGTTGGTCCTGTACCCTGTACCGCAAGACCCAACCCTGTGAAAGCCACATCTGGACCCAGGCTTACCCTGCAGAATGGGCTCCACACACCATGAAGCTTATTCCTCTGGGGGTCTTATCTGATAGGATCATTCCTTAGCAAGTTTGCAAGTTTCGTAGAAAGCAGGAAGAGGACAGAATGAAGTAGGGTCTCTCTCTCTCTCTCTCTCTCTCTTTTTCTCTCTCTGGCACACACACGCACACACAGAGAGAGAGGGGGGGAGAGGTCTACGGAGAACAGATCACATGCACATTCATGTGGACTCTGTGTGTGTGTGTGTGGGTGGGTGGGTGTGTGTTTGTGTGTGTGTGTGCTCCTCAATCTAAATGATAATGGTCCACATGGCTCAGTGGCCCTTACTGCTCTGGCCCGGTAAGGCAACAGGTCTTCAGGTAGTAAGGATGTTTAAAAAGCCAGTGGTAGTTCTGTAATTCTGGAGTGTCTGTTCCACTTAAAGCTGGGCCAGCCTTCAGAGGAGAGGTCTGTTTTAAGTGATTCCATGTCACGGAGAGGCCGTGCCACTCAGCCTGAGACTCAGAGCCGAGCTCATACATACTGAAATAGCAGGGCGCACAGGAAACTGAGGCAAGTGCTCAGACATACAGACTGTGGCTTCCATGTGGTCATCAGAAGCTGCTGCGGCTCAGTGGGCAGCCTTGTTACAAGTCTAAGGGGATGCAAGAGTAATCCCACACTCTGACTTGCCAGCGCATGTGAGCTTTACAAGCTCACCTGGAGAGGCAGGCTCTCTCTCAAAACTGTACTCTTCCAACTGTTTGCTAGGTGACATTGGCCAATCCATCTGACCTCCTTGAGCAGCAGACCTCTCACCTGTAGCAAGGTTATGACGTAACCCACCTAATGGATTGCTTGGAGTGTTAGTAAAGTGCCCACAAGTGTGCCTCATGCATAGTAGGTGCTCAACAGACATGAAGAATCAACAAACAAGCAGGTGCCTAACCTCAGCTAGAGGAGTTCAGGAGGGCCAGAATGCCTAGCTGACGTCTACCCAATCCAGGAACTCCCGAGTTTGCCACTCCTCCTGCATGCTCCGGCTCTCCCCTTGATACAAGGTTCCTGCACCCTCCTGCCTACTCAAAGCTGCCGCTCCAAGGACGCTCTCTGCCACCCCTGTGCTATTGATTTCATGTCTCTCCACTGGGTGCTTGCCTTCAGCACAATGGTATTTCTTCCACCTGCAGCAAACCTTTTCCTGACTCCCTCTTTCCCCACCAGATGCTGCCTGATTTCTTTGCTCTCCATTGCTGCAAAACACCTTGTGAGACTTGTCCATACTCACTGATTCCTCACCTCCCATTCTCTCTTAAAGCTGTTCCAAGCAGGCTTTTTCACACAGTCCCCCAAAGAAGCTGCTCTTATTAAGGTCACCAGGAGCCTCTGCATTGCTAAAGGCAATGGTGAATTCTCACTCCTCTTCTTATTTCCCCTGACATCAGCAGTTTGAGCAGAGGGGACCGCTGGACATCTCTCGAGAGACTTTTATTCAGACAGTTCCCAGAACCCTCTTGGTTTTCTTCCACGCATCACTGCTGCCAATTTCCCCATCTCCTCAGCTGGTGTCTCTTCTTCTCTCAGATCCCTTTATGCCACAGGGCTCTGTTGGTGACCTTCTGCCCTCCTCTATGTGCTGTCACTCCCTAGTGGAGCTCATACAGTCTCATGGCTTCTGAGTGCCACCCACATATATTTCGGTATGGACCTTTCAGCCAAATTCCTGACTCGTATATACACCTGCCTACTTGACTCACACGGATGTCAGAGAGACCGCTTAACTCAATGTGTACAAAACTGAATTCCGGAACCCCTCCCCACCTACAAAGCCTATTCTCACTGCAGCACTCCCCGTATCAGTTGATGCCAATCCCAGTCTACTTATTGCTCAGGCAAAAACAAATAAGAAAACAAAAACAAAAACATAAAAAACCTTGGAGTCAGCCTTGGTCCTCGCTGAGGCACCACATTCAAGCTATCAGGAATTCTGTTGGGTCTATCTCAAAATGTATCCAGAACCTGAGCAATTCTCACCATATCTACGGTCACCGTGACGCTCCAAACCATCCTTCTCTCTAGCCTGGTTTACAGCAGTAGCTTCCTACCTGGTTTCCACACTCCCACTACCCTCGCCTGAATTCAATCTATTCTCGACATAGTAAGTAATCGAAGTGATCCCTCCCAAACATGTGCCAGATCACATTACTCCTCTGCTCAACCCCTCACTGCCTCCCTCCTTCTTCCCCTACATTTCACCCTAACCAAGAGCCTAAAACGGCCTACCAGGCCCTGCCTAATGTGGTATTCTGTTCATGTCTCTGACCTCATCTCCTGCCCTCGTCCTTTTGGCTCACTCTACAGCAACCACGCTGGCCTCTCTGCCATTTCTCAAATGTGGTAGTCACTCCCTGGCCTTGGAGCCTTTGCACCAGCTGGACCTTCTGCCAGACGATACTTCCTTTATATATCCGCAAGGCAAACCCTCTCGCCTTCTTCATTTCTTTCCTCCAATGGCACTCCTCCAATGAAGCCTACCAGCTCACCCACTGACCTTCTTCGTTTCTTCCCTCTAGTATCGCCCCTCCAATGAAGCCTACCTGCTTACCCTTGCATATGGCAGTGAATGCTCTACTCCCTTTCTCTTCTCCCTTTCTCAATTTCCCGAGATGCACCCTACCCTGCTGCGCGTTAGCTTAGCACCACCACCACCACCTTCCCCACCCAAAGTGACTGTCTCCCTCTACCCTTGTATATAATCAGTCATGAAAAAGGCTTGCATTTTATTTTCTGCTTCCTTTCTCTTGCATGTACCATTCGCGAGGGCAAGGGAGCTTGTGACGTGTTCACCTCTGAATCCCAGGTGACTACACTCATGACTGGCACATAGTAGGCCTGAATAAGTACTCACTGAAGGAGTGAATGGATGAATCATTAGATAAGCACGACACGAAAAATAATATAGACTACATTATTAGTGAGACTACACAGGGTGCCGTGGTCCGAGTTACAGGAGCGATCTCAGCCACTTCTCGTGTGTTGCACATCTGGAGATAACGTTGGCAACACGGGTGTCGTTTGCCACAGGAACTGCGGCAGAAGCCGTCCAGTCAAGAACTGGGCCTGATTTTCACTAGGTGTGTACGGACTCGGCCTTCCCCTCAAAATCACCCTTGTGAGCTTTGTAAGCCTGTTGCATGATGAGCGGTACAAGCCTAGAGTCCACTTCTTCTCCAAAACTCTTTCTCTGAGCCCCAGATTACTCCAGTTATTCTTCTGTGTAGTCTTGGCTGGGCTGAGCCCCTCCTTTCCAAGTGCCCTCACAGGGATTTTCTAAGAAATTCCATTTGCTCTTTGGCATTTAACTGTTCCATGGCTCACTAGCCCTGGAGTAACCTATGTACAGATCTCAGTACATCTTCACAAGAATCAGCCTTCTCCACCTCCACCATGACTCCAAAATCATTTCCTCCAGAAAGCTGGAATTCTACCTTTCTGCCAAAGAAAGGAGTCGGAGGGATCCTGCCGGCTACCCACCTCACAGGGGCCATTGTCTGCTCTGCGCTTGCCTACTGAGGCCAAGGCCATAACGCTGGGCCCAAGGACGATGTCCTGGGACCTTTTTCTCATGGGCAGATGTCCACCGTTTGCTGTCTGTCAGCATCGTACCCCGGTTGCTCTGCTCAAGGGAAGAGGTCTGCCAGTACCTTCTGCATTGGCAACAGTATCCGAGCGATGTTGCGGGCTCAGAGACATTGTGGTTTGCTTGCTCCACAGTGGGGAAGCCAGGACCTAGGATGTTGAGGACGGATGGAGGGTGTCCGGCAGTTAAGTCTCTGGGGAATGTGTTGTGATGAGGAAAGCCACTTGTCTTGGAAGGAAATGCTCATTCCACACATAGAATTCCTCGAAGATGCCTGGCAATGGGGCCCCAGCCCTTCAAATCAGAGGGACAAACTGCCACAGCTAATCCCCAAAGTGCAGATTAATTTTATTCTCCCACACCTCCTCACGTGACCCCGGCATGTTCCCAGTCACTACTACCCTGCAACGTGTCTGAGTTTGAAAACAGAAGACTTCCCCGAGGCTGGGCAGAGCCCCAGCTGTCCGGGAGATGGAGTCTTTCCCTGCAGCATAGCATCGTGGGCTTCAGACTTGGCAGGCCCCGGGTCCACCTGTAAGGCTGCCACTGACCAGCCAGCTGATCCTAGCAACTTGCTTGTGAGATCTGAGTTGGGGTTTTCTCCTCTGTAAACTTGGCCTGGCCTGGCCTGGCAGCACCTCCCTGTAGGACTATTGCAAAGTTAGAGACAATGCATGACAACAGCAATCAAAGTGCCTGGAACAATGTAGGCACTTGGTACATGCCAGCGGCCTTGTTTGCTGGGCTTTGGGCAGTCTGGGGCTCTCTAGCGTTGAGTGCTCCGAACATCTGGAGTGTTCTAGGACCCAGAAACTCAATCCCTTTTCAGAGGTATCCCTGCACTTAAAACCGCAGCTTTCCCTCTTGCTTTGTGGAACCTTCTGCTGCGGTGGGGCCAGGGTAGGTTTCAGATGTACTCAGCAAGAGGCTCGCAGCTGGATGTCTCCCCTGAATGCCCTGCAAAGCTCAAAGAATTTTTGTAAATGGCACAATGACTGTTCTCTTCTCTCCACCTCCCAGAAGCCCCATTCCCTGCCTCTCCCTCAGCCCTGTCCTTCATTTCACAGCCACCGGAAGTCCCGCCCTTGTTCAGCCCTTACCTAATCAAGGGAAGTTTAACTCTTTGCAGTACTCCTGTGGTGTGTTAGGGAGACTGAACCTCCAGGCCACAAGGGAATAAGCCTAGCCCATTGATTGCTCCCTCCTTGGGCTAGGGCAGGTCACCCATCACCCAATCCCTGGTTTCCCAATCCCCTGCAGAGATTCCTGCCTGAGGCCTTCGGGATTCCAGCAGTCATCTCTCTGACAGGGCAGCTGGGGGTATTCTCCCAGTCTTTCTCCTCTTGTACTGCTTGTTCTCTGACTGAATTAAGCTTCTTGGCCAGTACTTGTAAACAACCGTTTTAGACCAGTGGATGATAATTTGCCACCAGAGCCAAAGAAAGCATGGATTCAGACAGGGTTGGGGAAGACATTACCTCTTCCCCTGAGCTAGCAGAGGGAGCGTCCTGTTAAATGTGCAGTAATCACACCACACCGACCTGGCAGAGATAACATGTGGCAGGCCTCTGGGCCAGGCAGGTGCTCAACACATCCTTTTACTCTCCAGCTCTTCCACTTACTAGCTGACTGACCTGGGGCTGACTGACTGCTGAAGCCCCCTTCTGTAAAAGGGCGGGTGCAGGGACAAATTTAATCCAGCCTGGTCCCCAAAAGGATTGGATGCTGCCGCCAGGGTTACTCACCCCTCTTCCCCTGTCTTCACATGGTGTTTCTTTTGAAGACAGAGACCTAGAGAGTGCACTTGCAGGCAGAGACAGGCAGCAGGGTGGCCTAGAGGAAAGCACTCTGGGTTTGCAGGGAATGGACATAGAGTCTTGTGTAGGATCTGTCTCTTGCCACTTCTGTGGCTTTAGATGGGAAAGTCACCGAGGAACCAGACCTCAGATGCTCACCTTGTTTACCCCTGGAGGTGGTATTGATAAATAGGACTGCTCTCAGGGCAAAGAGCAGGCCTTTTGATTTTCTGCAGCTCCAGTTTCTGTCCCACTGTCTGGATCCCAGAAGTCACTCAGTATTTTCTGGCTTGCTGAGTGAATTTGGAGCTGCTGAGGGATCACAGTTACTACTTTTGTTTGAAGCCTACTTGGCCTGCAGGGTGATGACCGTGGGTCCTCGGCCTTCTCCAGAAGGTCATCTGCTAGCCTACCCACTTTGCACACAGCCGGAAGCAGGGTAAGCCTGGATGTCAAGAAGACCCCTATTTTGTATGTTATTGCTGCTACCATGAGCCCCACGGGGCTAGGTCGGGCACTTGTCACTAGCGTTCCCCAGCAGGGCACCTAGTCCATGCTCTGCTTAGGTCTTGGAGTTCATGTGGTAGGAGTTGGGCCTGATCCCACATGACTTAGTACAGCATGGGCCATCATGCCAGGTACACTCCGGACTTACTCCACTGGCTGAAGGTGAGAAGGAATATACTAATGCGCCCTTCCCCCCGTGGACACACACACTTTTAAACAATGTGTGCACCCTAACGAACCATAGTTCCTGAGAGAAGTGCAAGGTTACCTTTTGGAGATGCCACAGGTGGAGCCTTTTCTCTGGCTCATCCATTATCTCAGAAGCCCCGCTTTTTTTACAGCCTTTTGTCTAATTATTTCAGGGTTATTATTACTATTAATCATTTTATTGTCATTACAGTCAGCCACAATACCCACCCTTTGAGGCTCTGCCCTGCTCACTTCTTCCCTTGCCTTATTCCTTGTTCTCTACTTTCCCCTTCGTATAACCTTAATAGTTCCATGAAGAATTTATTTCCAAATGTCCATGCTGCCTCCAGTGCCTCCATTTTTACTCCCTCCTCTTCTTCCCTATTATTTCCAAACCTCAGATTGTTGCCTCACCAACAATTTTCCAACAGTCCCATCTTTTTAAATTCTGAAGTACCCTGTGACAACCTTTTCCCCCGCAACCATCCCTTCCCTCTGCCTTCCTCCTCTCAAGAGGATTTATGTGTATTTTCTATTTCCGTGGCAGGCATCCTGTGGTGTCCCCTTCTTTTTGCCAGTGTTCCCTCCCCTATGCTGGGTGGAGTATCCAATCAAATATCTAATACATAATGTTTTCATCGTATATTCTGATGATCCTTTCCAGTCCCCCAAACTCATTTAAGTGTCTTTTGAATTTTCACACATCCTGTGATGCTCCCTTTCCTGCCCCACTCCCCAAGACAGGTCGCTTTATGTGTTCTACATTTTCATGGCACTTCAGGCTCGGTCTCTATCCCAGCGTTTACTGCATTGCCAGTTTACCTATTTTTC
>CAUYLG010055060.1:0-23639 GCA_963573385.1 Cacajao melanocephalus
TATACCTTTGTTTGGTGCATGTTTGTTTTATTTTTCTAAATTTCTTTTAATTTACTTTGGTCTCTTTTTTATGATTTTGGGCTTTTTTTTTTTTTTTTTTTGTAAGCTTATTTAGTTCCTTGTAGATTCTGGATATTAGACCTTCACTTTTTAAAACTATTCCACACATTACAGTTTGGATCGATGAGGTAGAAATAGTTTTCCTATTTTTTTTCAGCTAATTCCCACTAAAAATGCTGGACCTTCTATATAAAACAAGCAGAAATTTATAAATAGATTCTGAAAAGTACAGAAAATAAGGGATTTGAAAAATCACATGGCACTTGTATCTTGTTTTTGGTTCATTTTGCTTCCCATTTCAGACTAGGTGGGAATAAATAAAACAATAAAAAGGAAATAATAGTAACAGATAAAAATGGCCCATGGAAATTTAATTTCTTCAGCCAAGTGACTAGGAGAGAGATGACATAGAAAGGACAAAAAAAAAAAAAAAGACAATAAGCATTCTACACCAAGAAAACACCACAGAAAATCTGCAGGCCCACCCTGCCCAGCAAATATCAAGTGGGGAGCTAGATTTTACCTTTGCTCAGCTGTAATCTAATTCCCCCAATTCCCTCTATTATAGTTTCCGAGAAGGTTGACTGAGAGGCTGACATTTTCAACCCTGCCACGTGGTAACACACCCCCTTATCCATGCTTAGTAGAGACCACATGGAAGCTGAGACCTCCCACCATCCAGGAGTAATGAGACATCTCTCTTTTGTTACTGGGGTGGCATCAGAAAAAGCCCAGTGTTGACCTGTACTACAAACCCCACCAGCAAAATGAAGGTTTGTTTCTCTACCTTCCTTTTCCCAGATGTCAATAAAGGTCACATGAAAAACTGGGATTGCCACAGGCACCTAGAAATAATGTGGTGGCATTCTCTTCCATCTTTCTCTGAAGTGGTATTACAAAAGACCTGTGGAAATGTCTGATTAATATAAGATGCAGAGTCCCATAAAATAATGCTAAAAATATACAAATTTCAATTGGAAACACTCTTCATACTAAGAAGGAAATTATCACAAGATTGGGAAAAAATTGTCAAAAGATGCCAACACAAAGATAGCACAAATGCTGTAATTATCTGACTAGGATATTAAAGAAACCAGCATAAAAGTGCTTCAATAAGCAATTACAGAAATGTCTAGAACATATCAAAACATAGAAGTCTCAGCAAAGAAACAGAAATTCTCAGCAAAAAAATGAAAGTCTCACCTAAAAATATAGACATCATTAAGTGGAATGACATTAAAATATTGCACCTGAAAATCAAAATCAGAAATAAAAAATCTTCAGTGGGTTGGCTGGAACACAGAATGAGGAGGGTGGAGGAAGCTACTGATTAACTTGAAAATGAACAAGAGAAATTTACCCAAACAGAGCAACACAAAAATAGTCTTAAAATAATATTAACAGAGCCACAAGGAACTGTGGAACTAAAATGAAATATCCAATATTTGTGTCAGCAAAATCACATAAAGAGAAGAGAAAATAGTTGAGGCTGAAAAAGTATTTGAAGGAATAATCGTTGAAAATTTTCAAAGTTTAGTAAAATGCCCAAACCTATAGATTCAAGAAGATTAAGCCACAAATGTGACAAACACAAATTTATGCCAAGAGACATCATTGCCAAACTTCTAAAAAAATGAAAGGATGAAATAATGAAAGTAGCCAGAGAACATAGCACATTAGCAATGAGTGAAATGCAGTTTGAATGATGACAGATTTCTTATTTGAAATCAGGGAAGCAGGAAATAAATGGCACATATTTTTTAAACGTGAGGGAAAAGAAGAGGCTGTCACTCTTGAATTCTATATCTAGTGAAAGTCTTTCATGAATTAAGAAGGACTCACAACATTCTCAGAAAAAGAGAAAGTAAGAGGATTTATCACCAAGAGACTTGCAATAAGGAGACGGCTAAAAGAGTTTTTCTGAAAATAATGAGAACAATAACAGAAGAACCCTTAGAATATAAAGAGGGATGAAAGTAAAATATAAAGAATAAAGATATGGATAAATATCCCCTTCCCTTGAGTTATTGAAATTATGTTTGATGGTTAAAACACAAACTTTACATAGAATGTTAAGGGACCCAAAACATAGAAAGAAATCTTGAGAAGAAAAAAGCTGGAGTATTCACATTTTTTGACTTCAGAACTTACTACAAAGTTAAGGCAACCCAAATAGGGTTGGGCTCATATAAAGCCAGACATACAGTACAGTGAAATATAATACAACCCCCCCCCGCAGTAAAAATCCTTATGTATGGGGTCAAATTATTTTAACAAGGGTGCTAAGTCCATTCAATGAGAAAATGACAGACTTTTTCATTTTCTGGTATTTGATGTTTGCTGGATGTGTTCATGCAAAAGAATGAATATGGACCCTGACCTTACACCATATGAAAAAATTAACTCAAAATGGGTCAGAGACCTACATATAAGGCTTAAAAATAAAAGAAAAACAAATAATCAAACAAAAACAACCAACCAACCAAACAAAAAAAACCCCAGCAAAACAAAAACGCTATTAGAAGAGAAGATAGGCAATAGGCAAAAAGTTTCATGGCATTCGATTTGGCAACAATTTCTAAAATATAATTCCAAAAGTACACATTAAAACAGGAAAAATAAGTAAATTAGTTTTCATCAAAATGTAAAAGAAATTATATACATCAACAAAGTCAAAAGATGACTCACAGATAGCAATAAATTATTTCCAAATTATCACAAAGAAATGAACAATGTTTGAGGTGATGGATATCCTAAATACCATTATTTGGTCAGTACACATTATATACTAAGCACTTGTATCAAAATATCACAGGAACCCCACAAATACGTATAACTATTATGTATCTATAAAAATTAAAAACCAAAAGAACTTTTACAACTTAATAAGAATAACAACTCAATTAAAAATGAGAAAGGGAAAATAACATAAATGTTGATTGAAAATGTTGATTGGAATGTTTCAATCAACATTTATCCAAAGAAGATAAATAAGCCAAGAAAGATATAAAGAAATGCTCAAAATTTGTGATCGTTAGAAAAATGCAAATCAAAACTACAATGAAATGCCACGTCACATTCATTACTACAGTTGTTCTTTTTTTAAAAGGAAAATAAAAGAAAAAGAAAATAGAAAATAACAAATGTTGGCAAGGGTACAGAGAAATTAGAATCATCATGCATTGCCAGTAGGAATGTCATATGGTGCAAACCACTGTGGAAAATGGTATAGCGATTCCATAAAAACATAAATGCAGAATTACGGTACTATCCAGCAATTCCACCTCTGGCTATATACCCCCAAAAACTGAAAGCAGAAAGTAAAACAAATTTTTGTATGCCCATTTTTTATAGCAGCATTATTCATAGTAGCCAAAAGGTGGAAGCAACCCAAGTGTCTTATGGTGGATAAATGGAAAAACAAAATGCGGTGTATTATACAACAAAATATTATTCAGCCTTAAAACAAAGGAAGTTTTAAATATAATAAACATGTATAAACCTTGATAACATTATACTAAGTGAAATAAGCTAGTCACAAAATGGCAAATATTGTACGATTCCACTTACATGAGGTTCCTAGAGTAGTCTAACTCAGAGAAGCCAACAGTAGAATGGTGGTTGCCAGGATCTGGGCAGAAGGAGAATAGGGAGTTCTTGTTTAGTTAGCATAAAGTTTTAGTGTTAAAAGCTTAAAAAAAGGCTAGAGATGGATGGTGGCGATGGTTGTGCAGTAATATGAATGTATTAATATTTAATGGCACTACAATAGTTCAAATGGTAATTATATGTTAAGTATTTTTACCAGAATTTTAAAAATATGGTCTGACAGTGTTGTTACCAGATAAAATAGATAGAGAACAGGAAATTACTAGCGCAAAGAGAAGCATTACATAACAATCAAAGAATTATCCAGAAGGATAAAAATAATTACCCAAAATGTGCATGCACCAAACAACAGTCTCAAAACATATTTCGCAAAAGTAAAAAATGACAGAGTTCAAAAAAGAAATAGATATATTCACAATTAGATTTGAAGCCTTCGACAGCCATCTCTGAATACCTGATAAAACTAAATAGAAACAACTCAGAACTAAAAATGTATGGGACAAAGAGCAAGTCTCAAAGTAAAAAGTGCAAAGAACTGAATGATATGTTTGATACGCTGTTAAAGAGGATTAGGGAGGGATTTTTATATCCCTAAAAATTTCCTGTAGAAAATCAGGAAATCTCTTCAAGAAGCTAAAACAATAAAATAAATTCAGAGTTAGCAATAAACAAATAAATAATAAATAAATAGAAACAATAAAGGTCACAAATCAATACAACCGAAAACAGGACAATAGAAAATGCCAATGAAGTAATTAAGTTGGAAAGGGTCAATAAGCTGACAAATCTCTAGCAAGATAGATAAATTAAAAAATAAAAGACACAAGTTACTAATAGTATTTATAAAGTATTATTACAGATCCTGAAGAAATCCAAATGGTAATGGAATTAAAGGAATATTATTTATCATTATGCACCCACCAATTTGTCAACTAAGGTGAAATGGAACTATTTCACAGATTGACCAAATTGCAGCAAGTCACTCAATATGATATTTATCACTTTATTGGGCCTGTTACCATCAGAGTAATTACATTTTCAATCTTTTTTTTAAGAAGAAACTCCTCAAACAAGTAGAGCATTATTGGAGAGTGTTATCAAATTTTAGAGAAGAATGAATACCACGAAAAGCACAATTATTTCCAGAAACAAAAGAAAAGGAGACACTTGAAGTCATTTTATGAAGCCAGTATTAACTTGTTTTAAAGTTTTGACGTTGAAAATACCCACAAAAATATGGACAAACCAAATTTCCTTTTTAATTTTTTAATTTAATTTTTAATTCAGAAATGATAATTGTATATACTTACAGGGTACGAAGTAATGTTTTTACCTATGCATACATTATAAAACGATTTGGTCAGGAAAATTTAACATATACATCTCCTCACCAATGTATCATTTTTTTATGGTGAGAATGTTAAAAATCTATTTTAGTAATTTAAAAATAAACAATATATTGTTATTGACTGTGGTCACCATGCAGTGCAATAGATTTCTAAAATGTATTCTTCCAGTCTAACTGAAATTTTGTACTGTTTGATCAATGTCTTTCATTTCCCATCCCTTGCTTTCCCTATGAGTCTCAGGTAATATCTTCCTTCTCTCTTATTCTATGAGATTGACTTTTTATATTCTACATATAAGTGAGATCATATAGTATTTGTCTTTTTGAGCCTGATTTATTTCACTTAGCATAATGTCCTCCAGTTCTAACCATGTTGTCACAAATAGCATTTTCTTCTTTTTTAAGGCAGTATGGAATTCCAGTATGTATACATGCCATATTTTCTTTATTCATTTATCTGTTGATAGAAACTTAGGTTTCTTCCATATCTGAATTAATGCTGAAATATATTAATGCTGAAATAAACATGGGAATGCAGATATCTCTTTGACACACCTATTTCAATTTATTTGGATATATACCCAACAGTGGAGTTGTTTGATCCTATGGTAATTCTATTTTTAGTTTTTGAAGAACCTTTACGTTATACCCCAAATGGATGTGCTGATTTACATTTCCGCCAACAGCATACAAAGATTTTCCTTTCTCCATATTCCCACCAACACTAGTTATCATTCCGCTTTTTGATAATAACAATTCTAACAGAATTAGACTCATTGTGATGAAAAAATATCTCACTGTGGTTTTTAGTTTGCATTTTTCTTATGATTAGTGATGTTGAGAATTTTTTTCATGTATCTATTGGCCATTCATATACATTCTTCTGATAAATTTTTGTTAAGATTATTTGTTCATGTTTTGGTAGGTTATTTGTTTTCTATTTATTAACTTGAATTCTTTACTTATTTTAGATGTTAGCTTCTGATCATATTTACGATTTGCAAATATTTTTGTCCCAAACTGTATGTTGTTTCTTCACTGTTAGTTTTCTGTGCTGTGCAAAGGCTTCTTAGTTTACTACAATCTTGTTTGCCTATTTTTGCTTTTGGTGATTGTGTTTTATAGTCCTACCCGAGAAATCATTGCACTGGCTAAAGTTGTGGATGCTTTCTCCTATGTTTCGTTCTGTCAGCTTTACAATTTTATGTCTTGTGTTTAAGTCTTTTATCCATTTCGAGTTTATTTATGTATATAGTTTGATATGAGAGTCTAATTTCATTTTTCTGCATGTAAATATCCTGTATTCCCAGCACCATTCACTGAAGAGACATTCCTTTCTCTATTGTGTGTTTTGACTTCTTTGTTAAAAATCAACTGACTGAATATTTGGGCTTATTTCTGGGCTTTCTCTCCTATTCCATTGCTTGATGTGTCTGTTTTTACGTCAGCACGAGGCTGTTTAGATTGCAATTATTTTATAACACATTTTGAAATCAGGGTATGTGATTCCTCCTGCTTTTTTGTTTGCTGCTCAAGATTGCTTTGGTTATTCCAAGTCTTTTCCGGTTTCATATAAATTTTTGGATTTTTTAATATTTCTGTGAAAATTACATTAAAATTTTGATAGGAATTGTGTTGAATCTATAAATTGCTTTGGATAACATTTTAATAAATTTAATTCTTCCAATCCATAAACATAGAATATCTTTTTATATTTTTGGGTGTACCCTATTAAATTTCTATCATCAATGTTTATAGTTACTGGGTATAGATCTTTCACTGCCTTGGTTACATTTACTCCTAAGTATTTTATTTTTTGATCCTATTGTAGGTGGATTTTAACTTTTTTTGCTAGTTCATTGTTAGTGCATAGAAATGCCACTTGTTTTTGTATGATTATCTTGTAACCTGAAACATTACTGAATTCTTTTATCAGTTCCAGCAGTTTTTAGTGAAGTGTTTATGGTGTTTTAAAATACATAATACTATGTTATAAGCAGAGAAATTTAAGAAAATATTGAAAATTTATTCATGTTAAAAACTCTCAAATAATAGATATAGAAGAAATGTACCTCAATACAATAAAAGTTATATATGAAAAAAGAAAAGAAAAAATTTATTCTTTCCTTTCCTAAATGAATACTTATTATCTTTTGTCTTGCCTCTGGCTAGGACTTCCAGCACTATATTCAATAGAAGTAGTGAAAATGAGCATCTCTGTCTTATTCCTGATCTTAGTGGAAAAGCTTTCAACTTTTCAGTTTAATATAATGTTAACAGGGGTTATGTCATATACAACTTTTATTATGTTGAGGTGCATTTCTTCTGTAGTTATTTTCTTAGAGTTTTTTTTATTATTATTTTTCTTTAAGTTCTGGGATACATGTACAGAATGTGCAGGTTTGTTACATAGGGATACATGTGCCATGGTGGTTTGCTGCACCCATTAACCTGTCATCTACATTAGATATTTCTTCTAATGCTATACCTCCCCTAGCCCCTCACTCCTTGACAGGCCCAGGTGTGTGGTTCCCCTCCCTGTGCCCATGTGTTGTCATTGTTCAACTCCCACCTATGAATGAGAACATGCAGTTTTTGGTTTTCTGTTCCTATGTTAGTTTGCTGATAATGATGGTTTCCAGCTTCATCCATGTCCCTGCCAAGGAAATGAACTCATCCTTTTTTATGGCTGCATAGTATTCCATGGTGTATATGTGCCATATTTTCTTTATCCAGTCTATTATTGATGGGGATTTGGGTTAGTTCCAAGTCTTTGCTGTTGTGAATATGGCTGCAATTAACATATGTGTTTATAATGGAATGATTTATAATTCTTTGGGTATATACCCAGTGATATTCAAATGGTATTCCTGGTTCTAGATCCTTAAGGAATCACCCTACTGTCTTCCACAATGGTTGAATTAATTTACACTCCCACCAACAGTGTAAAAGTGTTCCTATTTCTCCACATCCTCTCCAGCATCTGTTGTTTCCTGACTTTTTAATGATTGCCATTCTAACTGGTGTGAGATGGTATCTCATTGTGGTTTTGATTTGCATTTCTCTAATGGTCAGCAATGGTAAGCTTTTTTTCATGTTTGTTGGCTGCATAAATGTCTTCTTTTGAGAAGTGTCCATTTCCTTTGCCCATTTTTTGATGGAATTGTTTGTTTTCCTTCTTATAAATTTGTTTAAGTTCCTTGTAGATTTTGGAAATTAGCCCTTTGTCAAATGCATAGATTGCGAAAATTTCATTTGTCTATATACCTGTTTTGGTACCAGTACCACGCTGTTTTGGTTACTGTAGCCTTGTAGTATAGTTTGAAGTCAGGTATCGTGATGCTTCCAGCTTTATTCTTTTTGCTTAGGATTGTCTTGGCTCTGTGTGCTCTCTTTTGGTTCCATATGAAATTTAAAGTAGTTTTTTTCTAATTTTGTGAAGAAAGTCAATGGTAGCTTGATGGAGATAGCATTGAATCTATAAATTACTTTGGGCAGAATGGCCATTTTCATGATATTGATTCTTCCTATCCATGAGCATGAAATGCTTTTCCGTTTGTTTGTGTCCTGTCTTATTTCCTTGAGCAGTGGGTTGTAGTTCTTGAAGAGGTCCTTCACATCCCTTGCAAGCTGTATTCCTAGGTATTTTATCCTCTTTGTAGCAATTGTGAATGGGAGCTCAGTCATGATTTTGCTCTCTGTCTATTATTTGTGTATAGAAATACTTGTGATTTTTGTACATTGATTATTTTTATCCTGAGACTTTGCTGAAGTTGCTTATAAGTTTAAGGAGATTTGGGGCTGAGACAATGAGTTTTTCTAAATATGCAATTATGTCATCTGCAAACACAGACAATTTGACTTCCTCTCTTCTTATTTGAATACCCCTTCTTTCATTTTCTTGTCTGATTGCCCTGGCCAGAACTTCCAATACTATGTTGATTTGGAGTGGTGAGAGAGGGCATCCTTGTCTTGTGCCAGTTTTCAAAGGGAATGATTCCAGCTTTTGCCCATTTAGTATCATATTGGCTGTGGGTTTGTCATAAATAGCTCATATTATTTTGAGATAAGTTCCATCAATACCTAGTTTATTGAGAGTTTTTAGCATGAAGGGGTGTTGAATTTTATTGAAGGCCTTTTCTGCATCTATTGAGATAATCATGTGGTTTTTGTCATTGGTTCTGTTTATGTGATGGATTATGTTTATTGATTTGTGTATGTTGAACCAGGCTTTCATCCCAGGGATGAAGCTGACATGATCATGGTGGATAAGCTTTTTGAGGTACTGCTGAATTCAGTTTGCTAGTATTTCATTGAGGATTTTTGCATTGATGTTCATCAGGGATATTGGCCTGAAATTTTTTGTTTGTTTGTTTTGTATCAGGATGATACTGGCCTCATAAAATGAGTTAGGGAGGAGTCCCTCTTTTTCTATTGCTTGGAACAGTTTCAGAAGGAATGGTACCAGCTCCTCTTTCTACCTCTGGTAGAATTCAGCTGTGAATCCATCTGGCACTGAGCTTTTTTGCTTGTTAGACTATTAATTAACAATTTCAGAACTTGTTATTGATCTATTCAGGGATTTGATTTCTTACTGGTTTAGTCTTGGGAGGATATAGGTGTCCAGGAATTTATCTATTTCTTCTATGTTTTCTAGTTTATATATGTAGAGGAATTTATAGTATTCTCTAATGGTAGTTTGTATTTCTTTGGGATCAGTGGTGATATGCCCTTTATCATTTTTTATTGTGTCTATTTGATTCTTCTCTCTTGTCTTCTTTATTAGATTGGCTAGTGGTTTATCTATTTTGCTAAACTTTTCAAAAAAAAAAAACCAACTGGATTCATTAATTTTTGAAGAATTTTCATGTCTCTATCTCCTTCTGTTCTACTCTGAACTTACTTATTTCTTGTCTTCTGATAGCTTTTGAATTTGTTTGCTCTTGCTTCTCCAGTACATTTCATTGTAATGTAATGTTAGGGTGTCAAAATTTTAGTTATTTCCCACTTTCTCCTGTGAACATTTAGTGCTATAAATTACCCTCTAACCACTGCTTTAGCTGTGTTCCAGAGGATATGGTACATTGTGTCTTTGTTTTCATTGGTTTCAAAGAACTTACTTACTTCTGTTTAATTTTGTTATTTACCCAGCAGTCATTCAGGAGCAGGATTTTCAGTTTTCTTGTATTTGTGCAGTTTTGAGTGAGTTTCTTAATCTTGAGTTCTAATTTGATTGCACTCTGGTCTAAGAGACTCTTTGTTATGATTTCCATTTCCATTCTTTGCATTTGCTGAGGAGTGTTTTACTTCCAATTGTAGTCAATTTTAGAATAAGTGTGATGCGTTCTACATGAATGAATTCTGAATTTTGTTTAATAGATTCTTCTACATGGATTGAGATGATCATGTGATTTTACCTTTCATTTTTTAACACGGTGTATTACATTTATTGATTTGTATGTGTTGGAACCTGCTTGAATTTCTGGGATAAATCTTACTTGATCATGGTAAATTATCTTTTTAATATGCTGTTGACTTTTGTTGCTAGTATTTTGTTGAGAGTTTTTCTTCTGTGTTCATCAGGGATGAACTTTTGTTGTTGTGTCCATATCTATTTTTGAATCAGGGTAATGCTAGCTTCATAAAGTAATTTTGGAAGTGTTTCTTTTTCTTAAATTATTTGAAAGAATTTTAAAAAGACAGTATTTGTTATTCTTTAAATGTCTGGTAGTTTCAACAGTGAAGTCATCAGGTCTTGATCTGTGTGTGTGTGTGTGTGTGTGTGTGTGTGTGTTTTATTACTGATTGAATCTTCTTAGTCATTATTTGTCTGTTCATATTTTCTATTTCTTTTCTAAAACCTCATTCAGGTTTTATTTTTATAAAATTTATTCATTTCTTCAAGGCTATTCTATTTGTTGATGTATGGTTTTCATAGTTGTTTCTCATGATCTTTTGTATTTCTGTGGTGTCATTTTACCATTTCCTCTCTCATTGCTTATTTTGTATATTTGAATATTTTCTTTTCTAAAAAATGGTTCAATTCATCAAGATTATATAACAATTATAAATAAATATGCACCCAAATTTGGAGCACCTAAATATATAAAGAAAATATTAATAGACATGAAGAGAGAATTGATTGCAATAAAGTATAGCAGAAAACGCCAATATCCTACTTTCAGCATTCATTATAGCATGTTGACAGAAAATCAATAAGAAAGCTTGGATTTTAACTTCACATTAGTCCAAATTCACCTAACAGATCTTTACAGAACATTTCATCCAATGGCAACAGAATAGACATTATTCTCAAGCATACACAGAACGTTCTCTAAGTATACCAACTAATAGGCCACAAAATGGGTCTTAACAAATTTAAAAAGATTCAACACATATTAAATATCTTTTATGACTACAATTATATGAAATAGGAAATCAATATTGGGAGGAATCTTGGAAAATACACAAATACATAGAAATTAAACATACTCCTGAACAACCAATGGTTCAAAGAAAGATTAAAAGTAAATTTAAAAAAATCTTGAGACAAATGAAAATTGCAATACAGCATGCCAGAAGTTGTAGGGTACTGTTGATATTCACTTGTGGTGGCTGGCAAAATATTAAATATTAAGAAAAGTTATAGATTGTAATCTATATTGGGGCAGGCTGAAGGTAGCCAGCTCATTTACATTAGCATGAGAAAGAAATAGAGAGGAACAAAGGCTTTCCCAGTTTAAGTCTGTTTACCCCATATCCCTTTGTCTTCATTCTGTTTATTCATGTAAATTTTGTGCTGGGTAGTCCTCTCAGGTGGAGATCAAAAAGGAATTACCTGTTAATAGTGTTTACTCTGAGCCTGGAACCTAAAGCTTTTATCAGTCATAAAACCATTCTTTTAACCATGTTAATTATCTAAGTGTGTTAACTTAGAACCTCAGTTGTAAAATTTGACTGAATAAATGTAATGATGGAGAAGGAGTCATGGTCGATTGGTTGCATTTCACCCTCTGAAAGCGGCTGACAACCATCCCTAGCCCACTTGAATCACTGTAATGGTGTGAGAGTGCATTCATCCATCTGTCACTGAGTCAGGGTCTGCAGGTCAGACTTCTGGAGGTGGTGGTCAGCATCCCAGGGTACAGCAAAAGCAGTCTTGAGAGAGAATTTTATAACAATAAATGCCTACATTAAGACAGAAGAAAGATCTTAAACAGTCTAACATTACACCTCAAAAAACTAGAAAACAAAGAAAAAAATTAAACCCAAAATTAGCAGAAGAAAGAAAACTTCAATAATTAGAGCAGAAATCAACTAGAGTCTAGAAAAATCATAGAAAACATTAACAAAACTGAAACATTTTTTGAAAATATAAAATTAACAAATCTTTAGCTAGGACAAATTCCTTCTGTAAGTATGGCTGCAAACATTTTTAACAAAACATTAGAAATTAGTTTTCAGCAACATATAAAATATTTACACACAATGTGGGGTTTATTCCAGGGACTCAGAGATGGTTCAAGATTCAAAAAGCAGTCAGTGTAAATCCACCATACTGACAGGCTAAAGATGAAAAATACATGATCATATCAATTAGTACAGGAAAAGCATTTGATAAAATACAATATGAATTAATAATAAAAAATCCTCAGGAAAATAAGAATAAAAGGGAACTTCCTCAAGTTTATACATTGACAGTAACCTACAGCTAACATCATATGTAATGGCAAAAGACTTCTTCAGTGCTTTCCCTTTAATATGGGAAACAATGAAAGAAGCTTGTTCTGACAACTGTTGTTCATGATAGCATTGGACATTCTGGCCAGTGCAATAAATAAACAACAACAAAAAAGAAAGAAAGAAAGGAAAAAATGGCCACAAATCAAAAAGGAAGAAAAGAAACAGGCCCTATTTATTGAGGACATATTATATAAGTAGAAAAGTCAAAGGAATCTACAAAAGAAAAAAAATCTAGAGCAATAAGTGAGTTTAACAAGGTCACAGAATACACAGTTAATCTATAAAATGTAATGAACACAAAGGAACTAAAAATAAAAAAGTAACTTTTTTTTGCTTCGAAATGAAATACTTATATGTGAATCGAATGAAATGTATAGGACTTGCACACTGAAAACTATAATATGCTGATGAAAGCAATAAAAATGTATAAATAAATGCATAGACATACCATGTTAACGAATTAGAAGACTAAGTCAAGATGTCAGTTTTCTCCAAGTTGATATATAGGCTTAAGTTAATTCCTTTCAAAATACCAGTCAGATTTTTGTAGATATAAATAACACTAGTCTAAAATGTATAGAGAAAAATGAAACTGGGTTAACTAATTTTGAAAGCTGTCTAGGAGATAAATCTGTTCCAATTCAAAACTTACTACAAGACTATAGTAATCAAAACTATATGGTATTTTAGGACGGTCACACATGTATATCAGCAGTACAAAAAAGAGAATGCAACTGAATGGGCAAAAGCTGGAAGCATTCGCTTTGAAAACTGGTACAAGACAAGGACTCTCTCACCACTCCTATTCAACTATGGGAAGTTCTGGCCAGGGTAATCAGGCAAGAGAAAGAAATAAAACGTGTTCAAATAGAAAGAGAGGAAGTCAAACTGTCTCTGCAGTTGACCTTATTCTATATCTAGAAAACCCCATTGTCTCAGCCGAAGAGCTTTGTAAGCTGATAACCAACTTCAACCAAGTCTCAGGGTACAAAATCAGTGTGCAAAAATTACAAGCATTCTTATATACCAACAATAGACAGAGAGCCAAATCATGAATGAATTCCCATTCACAATTGCTAACAAAGATAATAAAATACCTAGGAATACAGCTAACAAGGGAAGTGAAGGATCTATTCAAGGAGAACTACAAACCACTGCTCAAGGAAGTAAGGGAGAATGCAAATGAATGGAAAAACATTCCATGCTCATGGATAGGAGGAATCAATATCATGAAAATGGCCATTCTGCCCAAAGTAATTTATAGATTCAATGCTATTGCCATTAAACTACCATTGACATTTTTCACAGAATTAGAAAAAAACTACTTCAAAATTTATATGGGGCCAAAAAAGAGCTCATATATCCCAGGAAATCCTAAGCAAAAAGAACAAAGCAGGATGCATCGTACTACACAACTTGAAACTATACAAAGCTACAGTAACCAAAACAGCATGATACTGGTACAAAAACAGACACACGGACTAACGGAAAAGAATATAGGTCTCTGAAATAAGACCACACATCTACAACCATCTGACCTTTGACAAACTTGACCAAAACAAGCAATGAGGAAATAATTTCCTATTTAATAAATAGTCCTGGGAAAATAGGCTATTCATATGCAGAAAATTGAAACTAGACCCCTTCCTTATATCTTATACAAAAACTAACTCAAGATGGATTAAAGACTTAAATGTAAAACCCAAAACTGTGAAAACTTTAGAAGAAAATCTAGGCAATACCATTCAGGACATAGGCATGGGCAAAGATTTCATAATGAAAACATTAAAAGCAATTGCCACAATAGCAAAAATTGACAAATGGGATCTAATTAAACTAAAGAGCTTATGCACAGCAAAATAAACTATCATTAGAATGAACCGACAACCTACAGAATGGAAGAAATTTTTTGCAATCTATCTATCTGACAAAGGTCTAATGTCCAGCATCTAAGAGAAACTTAAAGAGATTTACAAAAAAAGCCAAACAACCCCATTAAAAAATGAGCAAAGGACATGAACAGACACTTCTCAAAGGAAGACATTTATGGAGCCAACAAACATGAAAAAAAGCTCAATATCACTGATCATTAGAGTAATGCAAGTCAAAACCACAAAGAAACACCATCTCCTGACAGTCAAAATTATGATTATTAAAAGTTCAAGAAGCAACAGACTCAGGGGAGGCTGTGGAGAAATAGGAATGCTTTTACACTGTTGATGGGAATGTAAATCAGTTCAACCATTGTGGAAAACTGTGTGGCGATTCCTCAAAGACCTAGAGGCAGAAGTACCACTTGAGCCAGCAATCTCATTACCGGATATATGCCCAAAGGAATATAAATCATTCTGTTATAAAGATACATGCACATGTATGGTAATTGCTGCCCTATTCGTAATAGCAAAGACATGGAATCAACCCAAATGCCCATCAATGACAAATCAGCTAAAGAATATGTAGTACATATATACCATGGAATACTATGCAGCCATAAAAAAATAAGCTCATGCTCTTTACAGCGACATGGTTGGAGCTGGAAACCATTATCCTCAGCAAACAAACACAGGAACAGAAAACCAAACACCACGTTTTTGTTTATAAGTGGGAACTGAACAATAAGAACACATTGACACGGCAGAGGAAAACAACACACACTGGGGTCTGTTGGGGGATGGGAGAAGGAAGAGCATCAGGATAAATAGCTAATTTGTGCCAGGCTTAATACCTAGGTGATCAGTTGATAGGTACAGCAAACCACCATGGCATACATTTGCCTATGTAACAATCCTGCACATACTGCATATGTACCCCAGAACTTAAAGTAAAATAAGATTTTTTTGAAACAGAAAATACCTACAATAAAGGCATCTACTTTTAGAAAAAAGGAATTGAAAACGCAACCAACGCTTGGTGAAAGTACAAATAAATCTTTGCTATACATTATTTCAAATAAATTCTTTTAAAATGCGAAACAGAAACAAACAAAAAAAACTAAACAGAGAATGCAGAAATAGCCCCCCACAAAAAGGAATTCAATGGAAAAAAGATAGTGTTTACAGAAAATGATCATAGAACAATTGACTAGCCACAGGGAACAAAGTGAACCTTGAGCTAAGCTTTATACCTTATAATAAATGCTAAATCAAAGCAGATCATAGATTTATATGTAAAATGTAAAAGTATAACACTTTTGGAAACATAACATAGGAGAAAAGTCTGTGATGTCTAGTGCTTGTTGAAAATTTCTTAGACATGACACAGAAAATGGTATATAAAGGAAAAAATCTGGTAAATCATACTTGATGAAATTCAGAACTTTTTATCTTTAGAAGATCCTCTTAAGAGGATAAAAAGACAAGTTACAAACTGAGAAAAGACATTCCCAAGTCGTAAATTTGAGAAAGTATTAGTTTGTAGAATATGTAATATTAAATATCTCTTTTTAACTCTGAAAATGCACCAGAGAATTACCAAACAATCCAATTGGAAAACAGGCAAAATATATAAACAGACATTTCATTGAAGATGGTGGCAAACAAGCAATGGAAAGATGTTGCATCCCTAGCCCTTAGGTAAATGCAAACTAAACCCATAAAAAAATATCAATTTGTATCTTTTGGAATAGCTAACATTGTTTTCCAAAGACAATATCAAATGCAGACAGGAATATGGAGAAACGGGATCTGTTGTGCACTGCTGGTTAAAAGGAAAAATGGTTGAATCATTCTGGAAAATAGTTATGTTTTTCTTAACATATGTAAAGATACACTTTGCCATATGATCCAGCATTTGTACTCTAGGGATTTTATGTCTAAATGAAAACCTGTACATTATTTTTCGTAATGTGTGTACCTCTATACATAACAGCTAAATTATCACTCTCAAAATGTAAAAGAAAAAAAAATTATAGAAATATGAAACAGATTAGTGGTTGCCCGTGATTAGGGATAGTGAAGCAGAAGGGGGTACCTGTGACTATAAAAGGATCACAAGAAGAAGATTCCTGTAGTGATGAAATAGCTCTGGATATTTATATGCTGGTGGTTGTAAAAATCTACACATGTGACAAAATGGCACAGAACAATATGTGTATGTTATATCAATGTCAATTTCCTGGGGTGGGGGTGTATTATACTATAAACATGGAAGATGCAACCATTGGGAAAAACAGGGTGATATATATAGGTGATTTCTGTTTTATGATTGCAACTTTTGTAATGTATAATTATTTCAAAATAAACCTCTTAAAAATTAAGCTAATTCACAAACCACTGTAGTTTTAAAAATTGTATTTAGGTAATAGCTCATGCATTCTGGATATAGAAAATTAAGCCATTTTTCTATCTGCTGGTATCTTTGTAATGTTGATATCTATTATTATATTTTGTCTAGGTTTCAATTCTTTCATTCCATAAATAAACTATTCAAGGTATATCATTTAAAATCGTCATTGGCTAAGAAATATTGAGATAGTAAAAAATCTATGAGTAATGACCTAGAATGCTGCTGAATAACAGACATACAAGAGCCATAAATGAGAGCCACACAGGTCTCTGAGATTCAATGTGCATCTTACCCTTAGAGCACATCTCAGTTTGTAGTAGTCACATTTCAAGTTCTCAATAGCAATATGGGTAGTAGAAACCATATTGGACAGAGCAGATTTATATCATCTGTAAATGTTGCCACCTTCCCTTCATGAATGATTCAGCAGAGCCATGTTTCTTCAGAAAGAATAATGAGTACTTAGCTTTTGCATCACATTCTTCAGCCTCGTGCCACTGTGAAATGGGTCATGACCCTCTTTCCTGCTGACCCATGGTGCTCTTAAGGCCTTCTTCTTGTTCTGGTCCAGGCAGCCACTAAAAACCAATGTGTCACATGGAGGGTGTACTTATTGTGTAGAGATGAAAAGTAAGCTTCAGATCCTCTCTTCCATGTGTTTCTTCCAAGACCTTTACTGGGACCTAACAATGTGCATATAAGGTTCTATCACTGAGCATTTTGCAAAAGGAGGATGTTTAAGACAGCTGTCTTTTTTTATGATCTTCTCTTTCATATTTCCTTTTGTATGTGGAGTGATGTTGGCCAGTGCTATGGTTTGAATGTGCTTCCAAAAATTTATGTGATGGAATCTTTATACCCATTGCAAAAATGTTGGGAGGTGGGGCTCAGTAGAGGTGTTTAGGTCATAAGGGTTCTGCCCTGATGAATAGACTGATGCCATCATAAAGGGCTTGATGAGGGAAGTTTACTGTCTCTTGCCCTTCTGTCCTCCACCACGAAAGGATGCAGCAAGAAGGCTCTTACAAGATGCCAGTCCCTTGAGCATGGACTTCTCATCCTTTAGAATTGTGAAAAAATGAATCTCCCTTCTATGTAACTTGTCCAGTCAGTGCTATTCTGTTATAGCAGCACAAAACAGACAAAAATAGAGAGGCAAACGACTTTTGGGGAAATGGGAAAGTAGAATTAACAGGGAGTTAATAGGATGTGTTTAAGCGATGCGTGATCACTTCCACTTATAGCCTCTGGGAAGACCCTGCAAATAGAGAGTACAAAGCAGGTGAAGACCCATGTTTCATGGATACTAAGTGTAAATAATAAAAAATCAGTTGCAGTCAACATTGCTGGAGAAAACATTGAATTACCTTACTACTTTCTTTATATAAAATGATATTGTAATATCATTGTTATAGGAAAACTCACAAAAGTATATGCAAAGATTGTAGGAGGGTATTGCAAAATATTGAGTCATCAATTACTAAACAATTATGTTATTTTTCTGGACTTTTTGATCTTCATAATACTTGTTAGCTTTTTGAGATTTATAAATTTGTTATTTGTACACTAAGTGATTACTTACTGTTGAGTTTGCCTTTGTAATCATTTTTTTTCCCTTAGAGAGGGCCCTGCAAATTACATAAACCACAAAACCTAGATCTTTTCTACTGCACATGCAGTACGTTCAGTTTGTGATGTCTGTTTTACTCATGCTTCTTCTAACTAAAACTTTATTATAGAAAGCAAAAAACAAACAAACAAACAAACAAACAAAACTTGCTATCAGACCCTGATCACAAATTATTTCCATGTTTTCCTCTTCATGAAAAATAGAAAATGTCCAAATTAACAAAGAAGAACTAAAAGGGTATCTATTGTTGTAGTATGACTTAATGATTATATTGTAAACCTTTAACTGAGTGATTTATCAAACTAGGTTATGTAGTGGCTGTTGAATTCAGAGAGTGGTAAGCTGGTAAACTAGGTCTCCAAGAAAAAAAGCCTTGATATGTAATGTTTGCAGATTTCCATTTTCTAAATGCTCCACTATGACCCATTCCATTTTATAAATGCCCCCACCATGATCCATTTCCAGTTACTATTTGATAATAAGCTTACAAAACTCCTAAACGTATAACCATTGGCTTCCCCGAGTCTGATCCAGCCCCTGCAAACCACCATATTCAGGCATATTTAAAGGGATCCCAGTGAAACTGGTATTTTGTGTTCATGAAGAGAAGTGAATGATTGAGGTTGGCAATGTTTCCCATCCCTATAATTGAACAAAACATGATTTGTCAGGCCCACACTCTATGGCTGACTTTGAGTTTGTGTTTCTGTTCTGTGTAGCACATAAAAAAAAAGTCAATGATAGTAAACTATGTTGAACATCTACATTGGAAGGGGTCCAAAGTCCTTTGTAAATGTGAAATATTCATTTTATAGCACATATAATTATGTAAATTGTGCTCCAGCATGATAAAACATTAACTCCAAAACCCATGGAGCTCAAGCCACCGTAGCCAGGGGTGCTGTAATTCTCAGGAGACCCAGCATTATCTAAATATTTAGGGCAGAAAACAGGAGACAGTGATTTGAAAAACAGGAGACAGTGATTTGAATAATGCATGTCTATAAAGAAACTGGAAACCAGAATTGATACACAGAAAGTATATAAATGCATATAAATAAATATTGATATCTAAAATTCCAGGTTATATATGAGGATCATTTGTATTTTCAATGTTTCATTTCATGTTAGATGCTAATGGTTCCTCTTCCTCCCCATCCCACGGGGTGGATCACCCCCCAGAATCCCAAAGTCGGCAACCCACTGCATTTCTCTATCTCTGTTCTCACCTCCCCACCAAGCTTCCCACCCTGCTTGCTTTATCATCCACATCTCTACCAGAGGGAGGCGAGGAAATTCCATGGCACTACCTCACTTAAATTCCTAAGGAATTGTCTATTGTTTAAAATATATGGATTAAACAGCTAACTATGATAGAAAAGTCTTTAACAATATAAGTGCCATTGTTATCTATGTGCTTTCCTTTTTCCTTTCTAATTTAACTGATAGATCAAAATTGTATATATTTGTAGGGTAAAATGTGATACTTTGACATATGGCCATATGCTTTCACCTGAAGTATGTGAGTACCTGTATTACCCTTAACCTTATCAGTCACGTAAAACTCATATTCTCCTGTGATCACAGATCATGCTTTGCAAGGCATTTCTAAGAACAAAGTGATTAAGATTTTTTCTCCTCTAATTTACACTAGAGTGAAGAGCCAGCTTTCCTTGTGTGCTCCCCCAGTTGAAATGTTTCATAAAATGAGTATTTGAATACCTTTGTACTAAAAATTGTTAAAGGATAGATCATGTCTATTCATATTTCATTTCTATCACCCAGGTACACTACTCAATAAATATTTGCTAAATGAGTGAATGAATGTTGGATATGCCTGGCCATTGACATGACTTGTAAATTTTACTCTATAACAATATGTAACGATGACGTATATCAATGAACTCAAGGCCAAGAAATGGTGATTAGCTACTAGGACATATCATTTATATTGTGTATGACTGATGTGTTTGCTTCCTTTCATCTATTTTGCAATTCATTTATAGGCATTCAGATGTTCCATAAATCTTTTTTCTTCTCAGAGTTCATGTAATGTATCAGATCATGGTCGCAAACTCTAAATATTTTTGGTATTTATTCTTATGGAACCAGACTTGAAATGGTCTGTTAAGAATACTTAATGGCTTTGAAGAGAAAAATATATCCTGTGTTATTAAAAGATCACTACTAGAAATATAGTAGCTATAATTAGTCTCCGATCTTTTATCAATAAATAGCTACTCCTATTCATCAAAATTTTGTTATCGAATAATTCCCTAACTTAAAAAGTTTATATCTGACAACTTGTGGTCACTTCTTATGCTAACTTAAAATACAATTAAGTCAATTTTAAACAGATTTTATACATGTCCCTGGGAAAATTGTTAACATAATTCAACCATTCAGACAGAAGGAAGATGCTTTGGGCTAAATAGCTGGTGTTAGGCTAAATGCTTTGGCCTAAATAGCTGGTTACAAAAGTAGAGTTGACTGATGGAGCCAGAGTGAAGAAGAGCGTGTCCAGTATCCTTCAGTCATTTGGGAAATACATGCAAAAATCTAAAAGTTCAGGTAATAGCATGCTATGATGTAAGAAATACATTGTGTTTTAGTTACAGATACAAAAGCACAAAGTAGTTCTGAGTGTATCAGATGCTTCAAAAGAAATAAAGACACACAAATAACTGTGATTTTTCAGTCAATTGATATTCTAGATTCCTTTAAATAACATGACATATGCTTTATGCTTTTTAAATAAAATATATTAATAGTCTCTGACAGATGTTTTGGATGCAGTCACTGTTTCCAATGAATTGAAACTGAAATGACCTAATCACAGTCAAGTCACTTTACCCCCAACTGACTGGCATGACTTTTTCATTCCTTTTTCAGTCTAGTAAGTAACATGCTACCTTCTCTTCTCCAAGCACTGTGAGCTCCTCCACATTTATTCACTCCCATAGTGTTCTATTCATATATGTGTATAGCACTTGCCATATTTGACTAGAACTTGTCTCTTTGTATTTCTCCTTCCACCACTAGAATGTAAATCTATTCAAATTTAGAAATCGGATTTCAATTTAAAAACAACAACAAACCCCAAAACAAATCCTAGGAATATGTTGTTGCATTGCTGTTAATTGGTTCTTGATAATTGTGTGATGGATGAGCCATTAGGAGGCACTTTATGTGCCTTTTTTGAAGCAAAGACCAGACTGTAACACTGGGAGGCCCACAGATGTAGTCAACTCTCAGCTTTCTATTGGCAGTGTATGGAACAAATTAGCTACAAGAGAATTCCTTGAACAGAAGTTTCCAGTCATGAGGTGAAATACAAGGTCTATATTATAGCCCAAATTATTTCACTTCTACTTTATGTTATGCTGGATAGAGTGGAGAAGCACAAAACTGGAAGTGGTCTGAATATGGAAAATATTGCTGGAGAAATAAGTAGACATGATTTTAAAAAATTCAAAATACTGTTTCACTGCAATTAGAGAGAATAAGAAGTTGAACTGCAAAATTGTTTCTAAGACCCAGTTTGTCAGAGCCTGAGCCTGACAGCCTTATACACGTCTGAAACTCTGAACTCTAAGAAAAATGTGAAGAAAGAGTCCCTTCCTTTTGCTATAAAATGGTAAATTAATTTCATTCATCTTGAAATTAAATGTAAGAACATACTAGGTGAAATAGTTGAATGTTTAGAGAAATATCTCAATATGAATTCCTTATAAAAGGATATTAGTGGAAGTTGAGAGTAAGGTACCAAAATTCAAAACATGGTGAAAGTTCAACGGGAGATTTAAGACCACAATACAGAAATTTCAAAGTAATTGGACAAGAGCCATCTCAGGGACTGTCAAGCCCAAAAAGAAGATACAAAATGGTAAAGGGTATAAATTGGAGATCTGGTTATTAAAATCATTCTTTTGAGGATGCACTATTGCCATGTGCAAGTCTCAGATCTGCCCACTGAAGGGAGGGACAAAGAGGTCTGGTTTTGTTTGTTTGTTTCACTTTAAGTCTAGAAAAAGAAGGCATAATGAGATTCCTAACAGCATGGCCCTGCACTTTGGGGATGTAGTGAACTAGTATCTGATCCCCCATGAGAAATCCAAGAGATAAAGGCTGGGTGTATTCTTTAACATCAGGATAAAACAGAAGAGATTTAACTGGTATTTTCTTGCCCTCCAAAAGGCTTTGGGGCCCAGAAGTGTAAGAGGTATATGTGAGGGATAGAGTCCTTGACAGCCATGTGAAAGTTTGCACAGGAGACTGCCTGCAATTGTGCTGGGACCCAACAGGAAAACATGGCACCAGAAGAAGAGAGCTCTAAGGAAGGGCAGTTGGAGGGATCAGTCCTCAGCTATGTGCCCTCTGTGTTGTTGCTGTTTTTATTTTTTATTTCAATTGATTTCTGGGAAACAGGTGGTGTTTGGTTACATGAATAAGATCTTTAGTCATGATTTCTGAGATTTTGGTGCACCCATCACCCTAGCAGTGTACACTGTACCCATTGTGTAGTCTTTTATCTCTCATCAACATTCCACCCTTTTCTGAGAGTCTTAAAGTCTATTATATCATTCTTAATGCCTTTGCATTGTCATAGCTTAGTTTCCACTTATGAGTGAGAACATACAATGTTTGGATTTTCCTTCCTGAGTTACTTCATGTAGAATAATGGTCTCCAATTCCATCCAGGTTGCTGTGAATACCATTAATTGAGTCCTTTATATGCCATAGTATAAAATATATAGATAGATAGATGATAGATAGATAGATAGGTAGGTAGATAGATAGATAGATAGATAGATAGATAGATAAATAGATAGATAGATAGAGATATATCATAATTTCCTTATCCACTCATTGAATGATGGGCATTTGGGCTGGTTCCATATTTTTGCAGGTGCAAATTGTGCTGCTATAAACATGCGTGTGCAAGTATATTTTTTGTATAATAAC